>JAANYP010001175.1:0-262500 GCA_020465985.1 Centrapalus pauciflorus
TCCTCTGCTGATATGTTCAACAGTGGTCAGACATGTTCAACAAGTGAACAGGCTCAAGACAACAGTGTGTCTGAAAATCTTGAGAGCTGTTCAACAGGACCTGCTGAAGATTTTAACAACTCAGGTGAATCATCATTGAAAAATGATCCTAAGTGGATCAGGTGTCACCCCAATGATCAAATAATTGGTGACATCAACAAAGGGGTACAAACACGGTGGGACAGCTTAGGGAATTTTTGTATGTTCTCTAGTTTTGTTTCACTGATGGAGCCAAAGAAGGTTGATGAAGCACTAAAAGATGCCAATTGGATCACTGCCATGCAAGAAGAGCTCAATCAGTTTGAGAGAAACAATGTATGGAAGCTGGTCCCTGCTCCTAAAGGTAAAACTATAATTGCCACTAAATGGGTCTTCAGGAATAAGATGGATGAGCAAGGTCATGTCATTAGAAATAAGGCAAGACTGGTTGCTCAGGGCTACAGACAGGAGGAAGGAATTGACTATGATGAAACATTTGCTCCTGTGGCCAGGCTAGAAGCAATTCGTTTGTATCTAGCCTACGCTGCTCATAAGAGCATTAAGGTATTTCAAATGGATGTGAAGAGTGCATTTTTGAATGGGAAGCTGCAAGAAGAAGTTTATGTCAAGCAGCCTCCAGGTTTTGAAAATGAATAACATCCAGGTTTTGTCTATAAGTTGGACAAAGCGCTCTATGGTCTCAAACAAGCCCCTAGAGCCTGGTATGACACTCTTACCGAGTTCCTTATGAGCAATGGGTATTCCAGAGGTAAAGTGGATACTACACTATTCATAAAGAAAGTAAAATCTGACATTATGCTTGTTCAAATTTATGTGGATGATATAATATTTGGTTCTACAAATGAGCAGTTGTGCAAGAATTTTTCATTACTCATGAAATCCAAGTATGAAATGAGTATGATGGGAGAACTTAATTTTTTTTTTAGGATTACAGGTTAAACAAACCTCAACTGGAATTTTTATAAATCAAATAAAGTACACTTTAGATCTATTGAAAAAGTTCAAATTTGATCAAAGTTCTCCTATTAAAACCCCAATGACAACTAATGTAAAATTGGATGCTGATGCCAGTGGCAAAGCTGTTTCAGTAACAGCTTACAGAGGCATGATTGGGGGCTTGCTATACTTAACTGCTAGTAGACCTGATATTATGTTTGCTACCTGTTTGTGTGCTAGGTTCCAAGCTGATCCAAAGGAATCTCATCTAGCTGCTGTTAAAAGAATCTTCAGATACCTAAAGGGTACACCAGGTTTGGGTCTTTGGTTTCCCAAAGACTGAAGCCTTGAACTAACAGGCTATTCAGATTCTGATTTTGCAGGCTGCAGGCTAGACAGGAAAAGCACAACAGGTGGATGTCAACTCCTTGGTGGAAAGTTGATCAGTTGGAGTAGCAAGAAGCAGAATTCAGTGTCCACTTCTACTGCTGAAGCTGAGTACATTGCTGCTGGAAGCTGCTGTGGACAGATTCTGTGGATGCAGCATCAGCTTGAAGATTATGGCATTGTGTATAGGAAAACTCCTATTCTGTGTGATAATACAAGTGCCATAGCCATCTCCAACAATCCAGTATTTCATTCCAGAACAAAGCATATTGAAGTCAGACATCACTTCATCAGGGATCACATTCAGAAAGGTAATGTGGAGGTAAGTTTCATTTCCACAAATGAACAGCTTGCAGACATTTTCACCAAACCTCTGGATGAAACAAGGTTTAATTACCTTGTCAGCAAGCTGGGCATGTTAAACAAGAGTGACTAAGTGTTTCTCAAAGGTCTAAAAATCTGTATGTTTCACACTGCTCAAGTTTCTCAGAACAGCTTAGACAGAACAGGTTATTCATGTTCTGTACTTAGTCATTTGTCTGAAAAACTTGAACAGCTTGAGCATACAACAGGCTGAACAAAATCAGTTTATTCGTCCAGCCAGCTCTGATGGTTCAATCCTCAACCTGTCCATTCCTTCACGCTGTCTTACAAGTTTTTCTCTTGTAACCTGTTCTCCTATTGAACACAACCTGCTCTTACAAAGGAGAGCAGGCTGGAGGAACAGCTTGAAAAATAAACAGCTTGAAGATTGAACAGCTTGTGATGGCTTTGGTCATCACAGGGTTGACCAACAGCTTAGACCAAAAATTTTAATTACCTTTCTTCAAGATTAAGTTACTTAATTAATGTTTTATTTAACTTAATTACTGCGGATAAAGTGGATTACGTGTGTAAGTGATTAAACAGAAATCAAGTGGTCTGACAAACGGTCTGACATGGACAACCGTTCTGTTTTCCGTTAACGACTTTTTTAAATCAAACCGCCCAAAATCTTCTCTCTCATACACACTCACATTCAAATCCTATAAATACCAAACTACTGTTTCATTTTCTTCATCATTTCCAGAAATCCTCAAGAACCCTAAAAATCGACTAAGTGTCCTTTGCTTCTTCAACCTCCAAAATTCCCAAATGGCTCACAGACCTAATCCCTTTCTTCCAGTGTTCGTTGCTGATGATGTTGTCAAACATTCATCAGTCACCACAATGCTGACCATCAAACCCACAAACTACGTTGCCAACCTCACTATCCCCAAAAACTATGTGGGGAAGGGCTACGATCAGATGGTGGAATTTCTGCAAGTTCATCCGTTGAACTATACAATGACTGCAACTCCTGGTGTCCTGTACCAGGAGATGGTGTATGAATTCTGGTACACTTGTTCTTACAACCCCAACACCACAGTCATCAAAATGACTATTCTTAATGGGACTCAAACCATTGAGATAACTGCTGATCTTCTGAGGGAGGTTCTTCATCTGCCTGTTGCTGAGTCATATGATCTGCCCCAGCCTGAGAACGAGCAAATGGGAAATCTGCTACGCTTCTGTGGTGCAGTAGAACCCAAAATTGGAGCAACATTGTACAGGAAGGACTTGTCTCCTACTTACAGCTTTCTGTTTGCTTCTGTGATGATGAGCTTCAGCTAGTAAAGTTGGTTCATTCGACCAACTCAGTAGAGATGAAGTGCCAATAGTCCTACAGCTAGTGGATGGGACTACTCTTGACATGGCTAAGTGGATCTTTTCAAACCTGAGAAACCTGGTGCAGCAAGAGCCAAGACCAGCTGTTGTCCGTTATCCCAGGTTTCTGAGCCTCATTTTCAGCCATGTTTGTGGTGAGCAACTATACAACTCCCAGCCCTTACTTAAGTCTGCTGCATTCCCTGTCATAGGGAATAGAATTTTTCATACTCCTGTACTGCAACATGAGCCTCCTCTATCCACACCAATGAGGAGGCTGTTAGGTTTGGTGGAAGGACCCTCTGATGTGAGGGTGGATCCAGAAGCTGCTGCTCCCGCCAGAAAATCCAAAGCCAGGTCCAAGCTTGTTAAAAGGACCCTGGCAACTGAAGCTGGGCCTGTGAAAAAGAAGGCCAAAACAGCTCAGACTAAGTCTGCTCCTTTAGCCTCTGTGGCTGAGGAGGAGCAGACTCCTCACCCTGGTTCATCTGTTGAGCCTGAAGCCTTTGTGGCTGGTGCCTCTGTGGCACAAGAGACTATGGAACAGGCCAGCCCCACTGTTCCTGACCCAGTCTCACACCCTGTCCAAACAGATCCTCTCCCCTCTCCACAATCACCCACATCATCCATTCACTACCAACGCAAATCCCTAGCCAAAAAGAAACCAGCCCAACGAACCACCTCCTCTGTTCCCTCTCAACAGGGTTCAGTTGAAAAAGAAGCATCCCAAGCTGCCTCTCCTATTTTGGGAGCAGGTTCAGCTCATTTGGAGCCTGCTTCACTCCAATCAGAGTCTACCCAGAGTCAGCCTAGACCCTCTGGTTCCTCCCAACAGGAACCAGTTGTACAAACGGAGATACCCACATCAACTATCCCAGCCTCCCAACAGGCTGAGGATATTGAAAGACAGGAGTCCTCTCCACTCCATACTGTGTCCACACTGTCCCCCACTAAAATCTCCTCACACCCTGAGTCTGCACGAGGTGCCCACGCTGCTGGTATAGACCAATCAGCAGCTCAGCCTCAAACTTCTGCTCCCCATGATACAGCTGTTCTACACCAAACAGCTGCTGAGGGACCAACAACCCAAGCTGATGAACCTCAGGGATCACACCATCCCTCTGGTGAGGCTGCTCCCTCCATGCAAATTCCATCAGCAGGTTTCACCACTGCTGATGTTGAAATGCATATCTCATCTCCCAATGATGAGGTGCCTTTAGACCAAGGCACTGCAGAGGGAACCACCACTGGTCTTCATGAGGGTGTTGCAACACAAGCAGCATCTGAAAGGCCCCAAACATCATCCCCTTCTCCTGGTGATGCAGCTACAGCCGCTGCTGAAGGACCCTTTGATCCCTCCAAACTGGGTCATCTTACTTTTGCCTAGGCTATGGAGCTTCTGTCCAAAGTCCCACTTCCCTCTCTATCACATCCTCAAACACCAGCCTCATCATCTTCCTCTCCATCTACCCACTCAAAACAATCTACCCATACACATCCATCTCCCAAAGACCTGCCTTTGAAGGATCAGCTTTCTTTGCTGACCAACAAAGTTGGTTTTTTGGAAAACACCATGAACTCTCTACCCTCCATCATATCAGACTCTGTGTCTGCACAGCTTCAGGGGTTCTTTGATTCGTTCAAGGCCTCTTTCCCTACCACTCCACAACCTGATTCCTCTCCACAGCTGTTAGCACTCACTGCTCAGCTGCAAAATGTATCCACCTCCCTCTCCTCTATTCTTTCCATACAGCAGGACTCTGTCTCCTCAATGACAGCCATTTCCCATCAGCTGTCATCACTTCTTACTTCTTGCAACTCTACTCTTCCAGCCACTCTGGCTAGCTTACAAACTCTAATTGGCTCCCTTTCAAACTCTGTGTCATCAGATCTTGCTGATGTGCAAGATTCTCTAGAACTTCATCTTGCACAACTGCAAACTCTGCTGTTCACAGCGTCTGACAGGGAAAATATTATTAAGCTCACATCCCTAGCTGATTCCCACTCCTCTTCTCTTCAGACTTGTCTTTCCCAGCTTACTGAGGTGAAGGATAACTTGGCTTACTTAGTGACTAGCCTTGTTGGTCCTAAACTTTCTACTAAACCTGCTGGCAAGCCTGCTGACTTTGTGTCTTCAGGCAGACCAGGTGTTGAAGTCGCTGCTTCATCTCCTTCAAAGGGGGAGAAGTCATCTTCCTCGAAGACTAAGTCTAAGGGGGAGAAAACTTCTTCTCCTAAGGAGATACCAGTGTCTGCAACTCACACTGGTCAGCCAGCAGATGTCTTTGAAACAGGTACAGCTGAAGGTGCCTCTCAAGCTGTTATGCCTACTCAGGCTGTCTCTCCAAACCCTGCTCAGTCTAAGGGGGAGGAAGTCATTCCTGAGGACAGGCCTAGCAGTAAAAGGAGGCACTTAATTCTAACTGAAGAAGAAGAAGAAGAAGAGGAAATTCCTGAGGCTGCTGTCACTACAGCAGCAGCTAAAGGAAAAGAAAAGGCAGCTGATGATCCCATGCAGCAGAAACAGGCAGAAATTCAATTTCACAAGGCCAGGGCTAAAGAGATGGGTCTTCCTATGCACAAGTACTTTGAGTTTAGAGAAGAACAGCTTCAAGCTCTGGAGGAATTGAGAAAAGAAGAAGAATCTGCTAAAGCTGCTAAATCCTTTGCACTCCAAGAAGCAAAGAAAATTAAAATGTCTACCTTGGAGGTGCAAAAGAAAATAATGGAAGCTGCTAGACAATCAGCAGGGGAGAAAGAAAGGGAAGTAGAGAAAGGTACTCAGGTCTCTGTGACCAAATCAACAGTACCCTATGCAAGAGCTCAATATCACTTTGACAACTTGGCTAGGAAAAAGTTTAAAGATGTTGCTGAAAGAAGGCTAGCCAAGGAAGCAATTGTCAAAGCTGTCCCTGTATCAAGGAAAGGCAGTCAGTGGAAGCTTAAAATAACAAGGATGGGTGCAACAGGCCCAGAATTGGAAACTTATGACCACACTGATGTAGCACAGATGGGATACAGGGAGTGGATTGAGCTGGCAGTTGCCCTGAGTGAATCAAAGTCTGAAACTGCTAAACAAATCAGGGCATATGTCAAGAAGTTGATGGAAAGAGTAAAGGATCTTGGCCTGATATCTAAGGAAATTAGTGAAGGTGTCTTTGTGACACATCCAAAAACAAAGGCCAGGAGAACAAAGAAGGACATAGAGATGGAGCTACTCCTTACACTGATCGAACAGGGCGACTATGCCATTGAAATGAAGGGAGTTGATCATAGCCTGACAAGTGGAATAGAGTTTGAGGATGGCAAGATTATTGAAGAACCTGAGCTGGGGCCATTTTTTGTAGATCCCCTAACCCATAAGAAGTGCTTCCAAAGAGCCTCAGAGCTGTACAAAGTTGATCTGAGACAGCTTGTCGCCTTCAGACTTGCAGTTTCATTTAGGCAGTCTAGCAAATGGAGAGTAGCCGTCTGGGATCAGCTCAGAGGCTTCTATGAAAGAGGAGAGCTCAATGATCCCAAGTTCATGATAATAAGAAGTGAAATTCAAGATCTTGAGGATACAAGGGAAGAACTGGAAAAGATGGTTCAGGATCCTTTTCCATTGTAATGAAGTCCACCTGCCATCTGGGTAGGTGAAGAATGGAAGCTGTCCATCAGTTGGACAGGCTTACCATTATTTGCTCCCATCTAAAACAGTCCAATGTACATCAGTTGTACTTTATTTACATTTGTTGTAATTTCAGTTTACATTAGTTGTAATATACATCAGTACATTAGTTGTATTTTTGTAAGAACATGTGTTGTTCTAATGTAATCAAGAATCAGTGTATATATAAACTGATCCTTTACTTTACTGTAATGTTGTAATTTAAATTCAGCAAAATGTACTGTAAAAATATATAATGATTTTTTATAAGACCAGCTTAGACTGGTAATTGCAAATAGGGGGAGATTGTTAGGCACAAAAAGGTCTCAGTCAAACCTGTTCTACATCTGAGGGGGAGATTTATAATCAAACCTGTTGATGCATTTGAAGGTTGAATTTAAGGTCTGTTATATGCCTTATTGAAACCTGAAAATGATTTGCAATATCAGTCTAAAGTTGTTCTATATGTTGCATGTGTTGCAACCAAGACAGTTTGTCCAAGCTGCTCTGTCTGCTGAACAGGCTGGACATAAACTGTCTACGCTGCTCTACACTGGTGAGCAGCTTGGGCAATTTTAAAGTGTTCTGTTCTTTGTGAACAGAACCTGTTCTTTGTGAACAAGCTAAACACTTTATGGAATATGTTTCCAAGTCATCATGTATTGTTTTTGACTACAAGATCAGTTTACAAAGTCGAAGACAAAGTGGAAAACAGAACTGCTCAGCCTGCCCAAGCTGTTCTGTAACATGAAGACAAAAGGTTATTTGAAAAAGGTTGACAGACCTTTTTCTTATATCAAAATAGGCCTTTACAAGGAAGAAAGACGCAAAGTTGACATTCCTAAATTAGTTAAAGGCAATGCAACAGTAGACAAAGTAAAAAGACAAAAGTTCTGCACATGTGAAGACAAGTCTGCTTTTCAGAAAAGTGCAGAAAAGGTTATGTTGTCTTTTCAACAAGACTTCTTCTTTTCATTACGTCCAATGAAGATGTTTCTCTTAGATCCTCTGAATGAGTATAAAAGGAAGCTTCTAAGGACAGAGAAAAGTGTGTGAAGAAAGCTAAGTGCTAAAACCAAGAGTGAACGTGCAAGTGTGTTTTTCATGCATGCAAGTCTGCTGTGTAATTCAGTATCTGTGTGTCTAAGCTGTTTTACATAAGCTGTTCCCTTAAAATCTTGAAAACCCAGTAAGTGCTTCTTAGTGAGTGTATTCATTGTATACTAGTTTGAGTTTGTCTTAGAGTAGTGAACATACTGTTGTATCTGTCATCTCAGCTTGAACTATTCCACATTCAAGCTTGTTTGTAATTAACAAATTAACTATTCCAGCCTCCCAACAGGCTGAGAATATTGAAAGACAGGAGCCCTCTCCACTCCATACTGAGTCCACATTGTCCCCACCTCATACTTCTCTACACCCTGAGTCTGCACGAGGTGTCCACCCTGCTGGTATAGACCAATCAGCAGCTCAGCCTCAAATTTCTGCTCCCTATGATACAGCTGTTCTACACCAAACAGCTGCTGAAGGACCAACAACTCTAGCTGATGAACCTCAGGGATCATACCATCCCTTGGGTGAGGCTGCCCCTTCTATGCAAACTCCATCAGCAGGTTTCACCAATGCTGATGTTGAAATGCATATCCCATCTCCCCATGATGAGGTGCTTTTACACCAAGGCACTGCAGAGGGAACACCAACTGGCCTTCATGAAGGTTTGCAACACAAGCAGCGTCTGAAAGGCCCCCAACATCAACCCCTTTTCCTGATGATGCAGCTACTGCCACTGCTGAGGGACCCTTTGACCCCTCCAAGCTGGGCCACATTACTTTTGCCCAGGCTATGGAGCTTCTTTCAACTGTTCCTCTCCCCTCTCCATCACATCCTCATACACCAACCTCATCCTCATCCTCTCCCTCTACACAATCTAAACAGTCCACCCATACACCTCCATCTCCTAAAAGACCTTCCTTTGAAGGATCAGCATTCCCTGCTAACAAACAAAGTTGGTTCTTTAGAAACCTCTATGTCCTCTCTACCCTCTCTTATTTCAGACTCTGTGTCTGAATAGCTTAAGGGATTCTTTGATCTGTTCAAGGATTCCTTCCCTGCCACTCCACAACCTGATAACTCTCCACAGCTGCTTGCACTCACTGCACAGCTGCAACATGTATCCACATCCCTCTCCTCAATTCTTTCACTACAACACGACTTTGTGTCCTCAATGACAGCTATTTCTCAACAGCTATCATCTCTCCTAACTTCTTGCAATTCTATTTTTCCTGCCACTCTGGCCAGCTTGAACACACTCATTGGCTCCCTATCCAATTCTGTGTCATCAAACCTTGCTGATGTGCAAGATTCTCTAGAACTACATCTTGCACAGCTTCAAAGTTTGTTGTTCACGGAAACTGATAGGGAAAACATTGTCAAGCTGACCTCCCTTGCTGATAACCAATCCTCTTCTCTTCAAACCTGTCTTTCCCAGCTTGCAGAGATGAAGGACAACCTGGCTTTCTTAGTGAATAGCCTTGTTGGCCCCAGGCCTGCTGCCAAAACTGCTGGCAAGCCTGATGACTTCGTGTCTTCAGGCAGACCAGGTGTTGAAGGTGCTGGTAATCTCCTTCAAAGGGGGAGAAGTCATCTGCCTCGAAGACTAAGTCTAAGGGGGAGAAAACTTCTTCTCCTAAGGAGAAATCAGTGCCTGCAATACTCACTAGTCAACCAGCAGGAGCATCTGAAACAGGTACAATGGAAGGTTCCTCCCACGCTGCTCAGCCTACTCAGGCTGAATCTCCAATCCCTGCTCAGTCTAAGGGGGAGGAGTTCATTCCTTAGGACAGGCTAAGTAGCAGAAGGAGACGTCTGATTTTACAAGAAGAAGAAGAAGAAAAGGAGGAAAGTCCTGAAGCTGTTGTCACTACAGCAGCTAAAGGAAAAGAAAAGGCAGCGGTTGATCCCCAACAGCAAAAAGCAGCAGAGATTAAATTTCACAAAGCCAGGGCCAAAGAAATGGGTCTTCCTATTCACAAATACTTTGAGTTTAGAGAAGAACAGCTTCAAGCCCTGGAAGCTCTAAGGAAAGAAGAAGAATCTGCCAAAGCTGCTAAGTTTTTTGCACTTCAAGAGGCAAGGAAAGTTAAAATGTCCTCTCTGGATGTGCAAAAGAAATTAATGGAAGCTGCTAAGGGATCAGCAGGAGAGAAGGAAGCAGAAAAAGAAAAGGGTGCTCTGGTCTCAGTGACCAAAACCCCAGTGCCTTCTGCAAGAGCTCAGTTCCACTTTGACAACCTTGCAAGAAGAAAATTTCAGGATGTTGCTGATAGAAGGCTTGCCAAGGAAGAAATTGTCAAAGCTGTTCCCATATCAAGAAAAGGCAGTCAGTGGAAGTTGAAAATTACCAGAATTGGTGCAACAGGCCCAGAACTAGAAACATATGACTACACTGATGTTGCACAGATGGGATACAGGGAATGGATTGAGCTGGCAGTTGCTCTGAGCGAGTCTAAGTCAGAAACTGCTAAGACTGTCAGGGCATATGTCAAGAAGCCGATGGAGAGAGTGAAGAATCTTGGCCTGATCTCCAAAGAAGTTAGTGAAGGTGTCTATGTGACACAACCAAAAATAAAGGCCAGGAGGACAAGGAAGCACACTGAGATGGAACAACTCCTCATCTTGATAGAACAAGGTGACTATGCTATTGAGATGAAAGGAGTTGATCACAGCCTGCCTACTGGAGTAGAGTTTGAAGATGGCAAGATCATTGAAGAGCCTGAGCTGGGGGCATTTTTTGTAGATCCCTTAACTCAGAAGAAATGCTTTCAGAGAGCATCAGATCTATACAAGGTGGATCTGAGACAGCTTGTAGCCTTCAGACTTGCAGTTTCATTTAGGCAGTCAAGCAGGTGGAGAGCAGCAGTCTGGGATCAGCTCAGAGGCTGTTATGAGAGAGGTGAACTTGAAGATTCCAAGTTTATGATCATCAGAAGTGAAATTAAAGAACTTGAGGATACAAGGGAGCAATTAGAAAAGATGTTTGAAGGTCCCCCTCCAATATAGTTCAGTCCATCTACCATCTGGGTAGGTGAAGAATGGAAGCTGTCCATCAGTTGGACAGGCTTACCATTATCAGCTCCTAACACAAACAGTCCAAAATCTGCTGTACATTAGTTGTACTTTAATTAAATAAGTTGTAATTTTTCTTTTGCATCAGTTGTAATATACATCAGTACATCAGTTGTACTTTTGTAAGAACATGTGTTGTTTTATGTAATCAAGAATTAGTGTATATATAAACTGATCTTTTATTTTACGTTGATGTTGTAATTTTATTTCAGCAAATGTACTGTAAAAATATAGAGTGATTTTTGATAAGGCCAGCTTAGACTGGTTATTGCAAATAGGGGGAGATTGTTAGGCACAAAAAGGCCTCAGTCAAACCTGTTCTTCAACTAAGGGGGAGATTCTTAATCAAACCTGTTGATGCATTTGAAGGTTGACTTTAAGGCCTGTTATATGCCTTATTGAAACCTGAAAATGATTTGCAATATCAGTCCAAAGCTATTCTATATGTTGCATGTGTTGCAACAAAGACAGTTTGTCCAAGTTGTTCAGTTTGCTGAATAGGCTGGACATAAACTGTCTACGCTGCTCTACACTGGCGAGTAGCTTGGGCAGTTTACAAGTATTCTATTCTTTGTGAACAGAACCTGTTCTTTGTGAACAGGCTAAACACTTTATGGAATATGTTTCCAAGTCCTCATGTATTGTTTTTTACTACAAGATCAGTTTACAAAGTCGAAGACAAAGTGAAAAACAGAACTGCTCAGCCTGCCCACGCTGTTCTGTTACATGAAGACAAAAGGATATTTGAAAAGGGTGACAGACCTTTCTTATATCAAAATAGGCCTTAACAAAGGAAGAAAGACGCAAAGTTGACATTCCTTATTTGGTTAAAGCTAATGCAACAGTAGACAAAAAGAAAAGACAAAAGTTCTGCACACATGAAGACACGTCTACTTTTCAGAATGTGCAGAAAAGTTTATGTTGTCTTTTCAACAAGACTTTCCTTTTTTCCTTTCGTCCAATGAAGAAGCTTCTCTTAGATCCTCTGAGAGAGTATAAAAGGAAACTTCCAAGGATTGAAAGGATAAGCCAAAAAGCTAAGTGCCGAAGCCAAGAGTGAACATGCATTCAAGTGTGTCTTTCATGCATGCAAGTCTGCTTGAATAAAACAGTGCTTGGTGTCTAAGCTGTTCTTATTCAAGCTGTTTCCTCGAGCCTTGTAAACATAGTGAGTAATTGTTAATGAGTGTATGCATTGTAACTAGTTTAAGTATGTCTTAGATTAGTTAACATACTGTTGTATCTGTCATCTCAGCTTGAACCTTTCCGCATTCAATCCTGTTTGTAATTAACTTCTGTTAATAATACATACAAACATTGAGAAAAGAGTGTGTAGTTTTTAAATAGTTGTATTCACCCCCCCTCTACAGCTTAAGGCTATATACTTGGGAAACCTTTCGGGACCTACAAAGTCGTCGCCCAGGTTGTAACAATCTTTAAAACCATAACGGTATATATGTAATAAGCATGAGTAGAAATGAAGCATGAATTTCAATAATTTCCTGTGCGCCCCTCATCTGAGCTGGTGCTTATTAAACGGTACACACCCCTCATCCGAGCTGATGACGGTTTAACCGAATAACTTGGGGGGCTAATTGACCCGGCCTACACACAGTATCGTTAGCACCCAATCCACATCACGTTGTACAAGTATGCATACTAAAAATATGTTATCAGATAGGCATTGATTTTTAACAGAAATGTAAGGTATGTATATCAAGAGTGAATCATAATCATGTAATTCATCATAGCATTTGTAGGATGATACAAATGAATAGAATATACAAACATGGATAAACACAAAACACTACTCATACAGATAAATTTGTTACTCCCAATGCAATCAAAGATCTTACACTTTGTTGCACGATCAAGGATCACAGTCGACCGTACTTACTAAAACCCATCACACCTGACTATAGTCCTGATAATAAAAGCACAATGCTTAATTGTCAATGTTCTTATTTATCCAAATCTATAATCTTTGATTAATCGTTAATCCAAAGTCCATAGACTAAATTGATAAATATTTAGTTAAGTGATCAAACTTATTGAAATTAGTTAAATTAAAGGTTTTAAATTCTTTAGCCACAACTAATAGGTAAAGGTCTCGATCACAATAGGCTAAAGTGACCAAATTGTTTATATTATTTGTCATTAACTTTCTTCAAAGTAAATTGACTAATTAGTCACAAAACCATTCTAAATCCCTAACCAATAACCTAGTTATTTATCAAATAAATGAGTTTTAATATATTAACTACATACTAAATCTCTTAGTAAATTAATAATCAGCTAAATACTATTATACATATATATATATATACATTATTCACTAATAAAATTACTATTCATGAGTGGGTTTTCCTATTTTGTTTGTCTCACATCAACAATGAAAAAAATTTATAAATGGGGTTTCCTAAAATGTGCTAGAGATGGAAATCTAAGGGGATAATTGCGCAAAAAACCCTCAACTTGTCAGTTTTTTTTAATTAAAACCTCATACATTTTTCGTTGCATAGAAAACCCCGAACTAACTAAAAATCAGTAAATCAATATTTTATCAATGGGTAACCGGTTGAACCCGGTTATTAATCCTATGTGGACAGGTAAATAACGTTAGTGTAATAAATTTTAATTGTTGAAACTGTTGTCAAGTATTACACATCATTTAAACCTCTGTTGATAATTTTTAGTTGTAATTTTTAAACTGGATTACATCATCAACGGGAGTTTAAATGATGTATAATACTTGGCAACAGGTTTCAACAATTAAAATTTATTCCGCCTAGGTTATTTACCGGTCCACGTAGGATTAATAACCAGTTTCAACCGGTTACCCATTGATAAAACCTTGATATACTGATTTTTAGTTAGTTCGGGGTTTCTAATACAACGAAAAATGATTTGGAGTTTTAATCACAAAAAACTGACAAGTTGGCGGTTTTTTGCGCAATATATTGGTAGAGTTTGCTAAAGTGTGCTTATATTGTATTATTATTATTTATATGTAAATTATAGAATGAGAATGTTTACATGTTCTTATTTTTTATTTTTTTTTATTCCAAATTTAATTTATTTAAATACTAAGTAATTCTTACACTTTGAAAATAAGATTTATTTTGGTTATTATAATTTTTGGTTTATAATAATTTAGTGTTTTATAAAGTCTTATTTTGGTATCTTTGTGTTTACTTAAAAAATAATTTTATTTTATATTTAGTTTAACATATTGTTTAATTAATTCTAAGTAGTTTGTAATGTTTAGTTTATTAAATAGTGTTTATATTAATAACATTATTATTTCAAATATTGACCACACCAATAAAAAATTTAAGAAAATATTTTGTGTTACTAAATTATTAATTTATCGTCATTTTCGATCATATGTCATAACTTTTGTTTATTGTAATAACTACAATAGACGATAAATGTGTGTTTTGTAGCTCATGTTATGTGATTATATATATATATATATATATATATATATATATATATATATATATATATATATATATATATATATGTGTGTGTGTGTGTGTGTGTGTGTGTAGAATCAGGCTTATCAGCGTACCTATGAAATTCTAGCGTACCCTAATGTGAATGATCATTCACATGTTTTTTTTAATAAACATGTATAGGACAAGATATTAAGCCTTTTTTTTAAAGAGCAACATCATAAATCTTGTGAATGGTACAAAAATCATGTGAATGGTCATTCACATAGTGTAAAATGAC
This sequence comes from Centrapalus pauciflorus, assembly GCA_020465985.1. Taxonomy (NCBI): domain Eukaryota; kingdom Viridiplantae; phylum Streptophyta; class Magnoliopsida; order Asterales; family Asteraceae; genus Centrapalus; species Centrapalus pauciflorus. The sequence goes on from JAANYP010001175.1 coordinate 14,561, forward strand.
CATTCACATGGATGACCATTCACATAAATATGCATTGAGCATTCACGTAATTTTTTAGGACACAGAAAGTGTGAATGTATGTAAAATTCATATATCATGCGTATAACATTAAATTAAACATGGTTATGAGAAAAAAATTTAAATTTTTTTTAAGGTTGGTATTTTCGGGTGCACTTGATTTCGAGAGGTACTTTTTTGAACCTGACTATATATATATATATATATATATATATATATATATATATATATATATATATATATATATATATATATATATATATATATAATTCGGTTGTTGATTAGTTTTTTCTCCAACCTATTTAATTTGTTAAATTTATTTTTAAATTTTAATTGGTATAATTATAGTCGATCTTTTAATCTTTTATGTTTATTACTATTATTAATTAGTTTATAAATAAGGTATGACTTAATCGTTTAAATTGTATCTATTAAAAGCAAAAGTTAATTTGAATAAAATATATTATATATTTAACTTATTAATTATTTAGATATTACCTAAATGTGATCCTATAATTTCAAAAAAATTTGAACATTTTTTACATTAATTTTTTAAAATTAGTAACTAAGTTATTGGTAATTTTATTAAAATTGTAAAGATATATATATATATATATATATATATATATATATATATATATATATATATATATATATATATATATATATATATATAGAGGGGGGTTCAATGGAAAAACCAACATGCATCGGAAAATCTTGGAAAACCTCAATGCACCACTACAAATGCACCACAATTCCCGCGTGATGCATCAAATTCCCCGCGTGATGCACCAAATTCTCGCGTGATGCACCAAATTCCCGCGTGATGCATCGACTTTTGGCTTGATGCATCACCTGATCCAATGGCTATAAAGTGGTTCCCAGGTTTTCCAATGCATATAGGTTTTCCATTGAATTCACCTATATATATATATATATATATATATATATATATATATATATACTAGTAACGTACCCGCGCAAAGCAGCGGCGGCAATAGATATTTTACATTTTCTTGACGTTTGTCATTGAAAGGAATTTAAAAAAATTAGAATTTAAATTTTAGTTATAAATATGTTTGGTTGTGAAGATTAAAATATCACAGATTTTGTTTCTCGATTTAAAACTACCACGAAAAACAACGAAATCAACCAAAACATTTGTAGAATTCACGAAAACAGTTCGAATACTTAAAAAAAACATTTTCCAGTTGAAACTACAACATCTTTACAAAAATTAACTTAAAACTCACAATTTAATATCAACTAATTAACTTAAGAACTCACGAATGATTCTTGATTGATCTTAATTTCCTGTATTTGTTCACCAATTTGCCATATTTTTCTTAAATTGAAAGTTTTAAATGACGAAGAGAAGAAACCGTAAGTCGCAAAAGCCTGAGGCTGAAAATGAGGGTTAATCTCATTAAAAACATATTTATCCCTTGATTTACAATTGCTACCGATAGTGACCAACTTTAAGTTAGAACAATTTGACAACTTAACATCCATACCTTTCAAAAATATCATAAATAACCCTCAGACTTGAAAATGAATGATTAACTTTCTGTGATTAACATTTTCAGCAGTTCTAGACAACTACTTATATAAATTTTGCATATTATGACAATGAACTTTCAAATGGAGTCCGTTTTTTTATGAAACTTACACAAAACATAAAAAACATCTAAAAACATTATTTCTATAAAAATATTACATTTCTCAATTCTAAGTTGCATTTTCACTGATTAAAGTGTCATTCTTTGCATAAAATAGCAACAAACTTCCAATATTATGTTTAAAATAGCAATGAACTTTCGTTTGATGTCGGATTTCGATGATCCTTTTTGCAACACATCCTAAATCCTTTAAAAACATCAAACTTATGTAAATATTTTTTGATATTTCTTGAATTGGGACATTAATGACTCATTTATTCATGATTTGACTTTTACAAGTAAAATATAAGACTTTTGTTAACTTAATTAAATTTGACGACTTTATTTACATATTTTAACAATATCAATGTTAAGAATTACTTGAAAACAGAGACTATTACACTTTGAGTCTCTTAGTAGTAACTCCAGACAATGAAATCACACAAACCAATAAAAAAATGAATATATATTTTTTGGTTACGATTTTCTTAATTTTCGGCAGCATTTTCATGAAAAGATACAACTCCTCTATCCATGTACAACATATATTAAAAATCCAATAAAGCATAAACCAAACGGCACCCTAGGATGTGAATGCATATACTTTCTTGTCTATCTTTGAGATCAAATGCTTAAAAACTTTCCAACATAGGAAAGGGAGACTCACCTAGAAGTTCTGCAAATGCAAGAGGATTAACGTGAACCCCGACACCTTCCACAGCATAATGCAATACATTGCCTAAATCATCCGAATACGGACCGATCAAATAGAAAGCAACAGGTTATTGTAAAACAAATTGTGGTCTTATGTACCCGGATACGAACAGTTCATAACGAATAATCCAAAAAAAACAGAATGACAATTTCAGAATTTCTGGACAACTACTTGAATAAATTATGCATATTATGACAATGAACTTTCAAATAGAGTCCTTTTTTTATGAAACTTACACAACACATAAAAAACCTTCTAAAAACACCATTTCTATAAAACATTACATTTCTCACTGCTAATTTGCGTTTTCACCAACTAAAATGTCATTCTATGCATCAAATAGCAACAAACTTTCATTTGATGTCGGATTTCGACGAGACTTTTTGTAGCAAGTCTAAAATCCTTAGAAATAACCAAGTATATAAAAACATTTCATCATTCAATGATCTTTCATACTTTTGGTCATTAAAGTACCGAAAGTTTGTTTAATATAGCAATGAACTTTTGTTTGATGTTGGATTTCAATGATTTTTTTTTTTTTTTTGCATCACATCCTAAATCCTTTAGAAATATCAAACTTAAATAAATATTTTATCATTTATTGCTATTTCTTGAATTGGTACATTAAACTCTCATTTATTCATTATTTGACTTTTAAAAGTAAAATATAAGACTTTTGTTAACTTCATTAAATTTGCCGACTTTATTTATGTATTTTAGCAATTAGAGTATATATTAGAGAGAGTGTGTGTGTATAGTGTTGTCACTGTTGTTTCTGTTGCACACAAGCACATAAGACTGGTTGTTGCTGCTGACCACAAGTCACAGATCACACACAACACACATATTGAATCAAATGTTAAAATGGCTGCTGTTTATTTGTGATTTTCACAGCAGCAAAAGGGAAGAGTTTAAGGACAATTTATGCTTCTAATATGAACAACATACACTTATACATGAGGAATAAAAAGGTTGAAAAGGGCTGTTGAACTTTCTTTATAACACAAACACACACCTCAAAGACTTGATTTACATTTCAATAATTAAGGGCTGTTGATATGTTTCTGTTTTTACAGTCCACGGTACACACACAAACAGAGAAAAGGGGATCTCTCACCACCAGAACCAGAAATGGATCTCTCACACACCTTAAAGAACAATTTCTCCATGAGGGTTAATGGGTGGGGGGAGACGGAACAGGTTAGAGAGATGTCAGTTTGATAAATGAAAAGGAGAGGATGAAGAGTATGTTTGAGACTTCCATCTCAACTTCCCAATAAAGTGCACGTGCACATCTCAACGAACCTTTTGAAGGGTTGAGTTTAAAGTTTAAAATTATATGCATTAAGAAATTGTACATTAAGCTTTGGTAAATTCATGAAGAACCGATAAAATCCATTAAAAGATTTTAAGTAATATATGAATGCTGCTACCTACTTGTCACACCCTTCTTTGTCGAATTAGCTTTTGCTTTCTCCATTTCGGCCTCCTTCTCAGCTTTCTTTTTTTCAAGGTCAGCCTGTTTACGGTTCTCCTAATCGGATTTTTGGAACAGTCTCACAAAGTTCAAAAGGGTTTGAGTAGCTGCACAACCAAGAAATGGATGCAATGAATGCACACTTATTTTGATGTACTGGAAATACTTGTATGAAAGTTACCTTGTCCAAATAAACAACGAGCAGGGTCTTCACCAAAATATAGGGTCAGTGCATCAGAATAGATATTTGTCACATTCACCACTTCCGCCTCAGAAGAACCAACGAACACCTTCAATGTCTCCATGTTATGAATAGAATGCCAACTAAATAGATTTCTAAGAGAAAAAAAATCAGGCAAATCATTTTATTAATCGAATATAAAGTATATATTATTTTAATTATATCAATAATCAAGAAAATAAAAGATATAAACATGAGCAACAATCAGATAAAACTTGTCCAAGACTCTAAGTTGCCACGCCTTGTTACGACCCACTTTGTTTTCCACTGGGGACACAAGGATCCCACAAGAGACAGAAGCTTCACATGTAAAAGCATATAACCTTTCAGCTATTTATAAGAAACCACATTATCAGTTGGTTTAAAGAAAAAAGAACAAATGCATACTTCTGCTACTTTTTGTCTATGCTCGGCCTTGATCCCAATCCACGACCAAATTGCTTCTAGTAGATCCCCATGATTGAGAAGTATATCGCATCATTCTTGATGGAAAAAACGAGTTATGATGTCCATTTCCGCCTGCATATCAAACTAACCCAAACGTAAAGAAAAGAAATGATATTTTAGCCTACATATAGAGGTTTCAAAGCAATAATCTTTACCAAATGAGCTGCAAGCCTGCAACAATTGACTTCCAAGAGTGAGTTGATCAAGAAAATAGAAGATGTAAAAGGGTACCTGGAGCATAGCCACAAGGGCTAAAGCTATGGAAAGAGAATGAAAATTGTACTTGTACATGAGAATAAAGAGCATTGGGCATTTTGGCAACCAATGCCAAGTTTTTCTTAAGACTTTATAATACAAAACTTCAGGCCAAGTATAACAACATACACATATCGTGCCTTGATACCAAAAACAGTAAATGTGTTCATAATTATGGCAGCAAGCTGACATAAATTTCCTGCACATCATCTCTGGTACACTCCATCTTTTTTCCATCTCATTTCGTTTACAATCAGTTCCCATACCTTCATGCTTCTAGAAATTCCATTCCTCCCAATTCCCCCAAACATTATCAGCCGATTTTCTCCCTCTCCTCCGCCACCATTCCCCGCCGCTAATCAGACAAAAGTGGCAAACCCACACCCGAACTCTCCCAACTTCCGTTACACAGATCAAAACTCACAACCGAAAATGGATCTTGAGACACGAAATACAGAGATCCATTGAAGAAAACGCCTTGTTGATGATAACTGTCACCTAGGGTTTGTTGAAACCCGTCACATCGAGTCCAATTACGTAGACGTAGGCGTAGATGTGAGAAGGGGATGAACCGGATGACAAGCAAAATAATTTGTAACCGGAGGAATTTGTAATTAGGGTTGGGAATTCAAAAGCGAAAAAATATTCAGGGAATTCACCGTCCTTGAAGACCTGTATAAGAGGTTATGGATGAGGAAGGCGGAATCGGAAGAATCTGGCATGGCGGAGAAGGAGAGGAAGCAGTGGCGTTGGTTAGGAGTGGCGTGAAGGACAGGGAACAAGAAAAAGGGCTGCTGAAATTGCCATAGTGTTGAGAAAGGTGTCGTATTGAAGGTAGTAAGATGATTGAGAATGAAGAGTCTGTCCATGTTCCCAATGAGCTGTACGTTTACACGTTTCAATAAAACCTTTTGATAACTTGGGTTTGAATTTTGAATTTTCATGCAGTTGAAAGTTGTACTACTTGCAATGAAGACTTGTAAGTCTTAAAATTCAAGGTTGTGTTATTTTTGTTTGTACTTTATGCATTATAGTAGTGTACCCGCGCAAAGCGGCGGCGACAACAAAATTTTGTTTGAAGTTACACCAAAGATAAGATTGTTATAATTAATGGTTTTATGTCAAAATTAGCAACAGAGAGATTGATTGGGAAACACAAGAAGTAAAACATTTCAAAGCATGGTTGCAACAAAGTGTTAGCCAGCAAAGTATATTGCATAGTAGACAATTTTTACTATATTAACATGATGCAATTTATGAAACTTTAGGATTGGAAGCCATTTTAGTGCTTACACATTTTTTGTATTCATGAAGTATATTGACATAAAGTTCCTGTCCAGCTTGATTCCCTCATCCAATTGGATATGATTATTAATGTGCAGTAGACTGTTAAATGATATTTGTTGTCTACTTAGTCTTCTTGTACTACTCCTCCTTATAGCCTTTAGTACCAAGTATTAATAGATTTGCATTAAAAAATGGAACTTGCCAACGGAACTGTACTTAATTTGGATGGAACATGTGCTACGTGTCTTTGGACAACAAATATTCGTACTTGAAAACAATCCATGAAAAAACCCATCGTTACCCGAAACATAACAACCATTATGCTAGTTGAAAGTCAGCCTCACAATCCATGACTTAGTGGTTAAGACCGAAATTTTTCAAAGATGATATTTCAACTCCTAAGGGTTATTTGTCTTAAGAAAATAAAAAAATAGCCACAAATGGTTCAAAGAACTCCCCTCAAGGATGATTGGTATACTACAGCTGCAAGCCCAGATTGATCATCCGAAATGGTTTTCGTCGTTCTTCTAGGAAAGAAGTCCTAAATATCATCATTGGAAGGTCATCTTTTACATGATTTCTCTCGCCTACTTGAGAACTTGGAAATTAGTATGTAGCAGTCATCAATATGGCGAGATACAAAAGAGTCTTAATCTTGAGGAGGTGAAACCACATGGTGGGTCTAGATATCAAGGTTTTTTTTCCAAGTTGACATAAATGTCTGCTTGCACTTTTTGAACGGATTTGGTCATGTGAATGGGTATTTAGAATTGGAAGCAGTGAGGTTTGCAGGTTGTTGAGTTTATATATCGAACTATCGAAGTATGATAAAAACTTTATGAAAATAAAATCATCTGCACATAGAGATGAAATGTGATTTTTAAAACCTCCGTTTGTAAAATATAATTTACACGAACCGTTATTCCAGTTCTGTTTTTAGCTCTTGGGCGTGTTGATAGACCAAGGTTTAAATTAATAAGTGGAAACCACAGAAATGTCTTAGAGTGGGTGTCAGATTCTATAAATGTTCACTTCTTACTGGTTTTTGGAATCAAAAAAGGTATTGACATACCCAAAAATGCATCTATAGAGTTCGAACCCACAATTAAAAGAAGAAAACCATATTCTGGTTGCTGAATTCCTCATCACACAGTACAAACTTGAATCAAATGAACGTAAAAGCTACAACTTAAAATGACTTGCCGCGGACAAAAATTCAAAATGTGTGAATTAACCCTTCTATTGAAAGCAATAAGAACGAGACTCGTGTGTTCCATCTCTATTCCTAAAATGCTTGCTGATGATGGCTAGCAAAATGAACCAAAATCTCAACGTATCACCATGCCTTGTATCGCCTGAGTTCCATCTTCTGTCACCTTGTTTGCTTGAATAGTCGTTATCACATTAGCTATGTTACCCTGAATGAATAGTTTTTTTCTGAATACAATTAAATAAAAGTTAAGAGGCAGCACAAATGGTTGACAATACCAAACGAAGAAAGAATTTACCCTCCATGTTGCCGGCTTTTCTTGTAGAGATTTCCACTGACGCGACCCAAAAACACATTCAGTTTAGCGACTACACAAAACGTAAATTATTATATCAGCCGTGATGAGATGAATTGGGAAAGAAACTAAAGAGTTATAAACCACATAAATTTATGCACACATCACTCTAATGACTTGATTCATCTGATCAATCTTGCCATTAATCAGTTTAGCAACGATTGCCTTTACTACCCATGGTTCAACCTCATCTTCCTCTATCTATAATGGATGGAGACCTTTGACCTAGGTTTGGGGAAAGTGGTGTGGATGAATATAACATTTACCTGAAAATCTAAAATGTGTCCTTTGTCAGATGATAAGAAATTTCACCAGATTCATTAGAGGCAAGATCCACAATTGACATCAACCTCATCTTTGTTATACAATCCTCATGTACAAGACCTACAGTAGATTGCAAAGAAAAAATCATCGTAAATTTAGTGTATCCACTTTAATCTTGATAAACACATATGGTAGCATCAGTATGCAGGAGCAGTCCAAATCTGAAGCAAAAACAGCCCCAAACTTGCACAAGTGTTGTAAAAATGACACTAAAGCGGCTTCAAGTAAGCACGAAATAACTGTAGAAAAATGCTAAAAAAAGACCGAAAACATCATCCACTAAGCACCAAATGTCTAATATCTTTGAAAGTTTTTTTACGGTTTCTTGTAGTAAAATGTTTCAATTGAGAAATTGCTGAAACATTTACATGCACATCAATCAAGAAATTTCTGAAATAGTCAGCACATAAATTATTTCTAGACATGTATACAAGAAAATCGAAACCAAACCAGTTGCATTAAAAAGACGAATAATTAAGATTAATACAAAAAAACAAAATCATAACTTACAATCTCAAAGGGATTGGAGAGCATCTGTTATGGGAACAATGGTGATTTGTAGGTCCCGAGAGGTTCCCAAAGTATATAGTTATAAGCTGTAGAGGGGGGTGAATACAGCAATTTAAAAACTAGACACTCTTTTCTCAATGTTTGTATGTATTATCAACAATTTGTTAATTACAAACAAGCTTGAATGCGGAATAGTTCAAGCTGAGATGACAGATACAACATTATGCTTACTAGTCTAAGACAGACTCAAACTAGTATACAATGAATACACTCACTAAGAAGCACTCACTGTGTTTACAAGACTCAGAGGGACAGCTTATGTAGGACAGCTTAGACACAAAGAAACTGTATTACACAAGCAGGCTTGCATGCATGAAAACACACTTGCACGTTCACTTTTGGGTTTCAGCACTTAGCTTTCTTCACACTTCTTTCTGACCTTAGAAGCTTCCTTTTATACTCACTTAGAGGATCTAAGAGAACAACTTCATTGGACGGAATGAAAAGGAAAAGTCTTGTTGAAAAGACAACATAACCTTTTCTGCACTTTTCTGAAAAGCAGACTTGTCTTCACATGTGCAGAACTTTTGTCTTTTTACTTTGTCTACTGTTGCATTGCCTTTAACTAATTTAGGAATGTCAACTTTGCGTCTTTCTTCCTTGTAAAGGCCTATTTTGATATAAGAAAAAGGTCTGTCACCCTTTTTCAAATAACCTTTTGTCTTCATGTTACAGAACAGCGTGGGCAGGCTGAGCAGTTCTGTTTTCCACTTTGTCTTCGACTTTGTAAACTGATCTTGTAGTAAAAAACAATACATGATGACTTGGAAACATATTCCATAAAGTGTTTAGCCTGTTCACAAAGAACAAGTTCTGTTCACAAAGAACAGAACACTTTAAAAATGCCCAAGCTGCTCAACAGTGTAGAGCAGCGTAGACAGTTTATGTCCAGCCTGTTCAGCAGACAGAAGAGCTTGGACAAACTGTCTTAGTTGCAACACATGCAACATATAGAACAGCTTTATACTGATATTGCAAATCATTTTCAGGTTTCAATAAGGCATATAACAGGCCTTAAATTCAACCTTCAAATGCATCAACAGGTTTGATTATAAATCTCCCCCTCAGATGTAGAACAGGTTTGACTGAGGCCTTTTTGTGCCTAACATTCCCGAATTTTACAGTTCCGCAATACTGTTCAACAACGTTGGACAGCAATTCTCTTCTTCCCGTCATATGCTTGGAGCAACCCGAATCCATATACCAAATGGACTTAGCCTGAAAAGCAAATAAATTTATACAATGAAAATCTATATGCATTCAAACACATCCTTTTTTAATTCACAATCAAACCGTGTTCTGAACCGAGATGTCCAGAAAACATGATGAGTTAAGACCGGGTCCTGGGCTGTGTGCCCAGAAGCCAAATGTGTCGGTTTAAGCACAACCGACAAGCAAAAGAACGGGTCCTAGTCTATGGTAACTAGAAGTCATTTCTTTCAAGAACGGGTCTTGATCAGAAGTAACCAAGAACCATCTGCATAAAGATCACACAACTTTGGGTACCCACCTCAATATGGGTCCCTTTTTGTTAGGAGTTCCAGATTTATATGGCACGTGTACAGTTTTAGGAACCCATTTAGCATTTGTATGTGGTCCGGATGCATAACCCTTTGGAATCCATTGAAGATTGGATTTATTGGGCTTTGGAACCTTAGGCGCTGAAATTGCCTTTGGCTTTTGTCTTTTTGAGACCCTTTTGACCGTTGCTTTGGTTTTGGGCCTTGACAACGGACAAGTCTCAATTTTATTTGAGGCCGATGATGCAACATTTTTTGTTTTCTTTTTCCGAATTCGTTTAACAGGATATGACACGAAAGCATTCATTTCAGGAACCTGTCGTCTATAACAAGTTGGACATAGATTAAATAATTCACTGAAAGAGTACTTTAAAGGAGCAACAGAATTCGGTACATCATTACATGCATTGTCACACACATTGTTACACAAATTGTATTTGGAAATTACAGACATCCTATCTCTAGCAACAAATTCATTTGGCATTACAGCCTTCTTCAAAAAAAAAAAACTCGTAAAATCCAGCATGGTGGTTTTTGGAACTCTTCTTATATGACCTGTAGGAACAAAACGATTAGAGTCAGTAAGCATGGAAGATTTAGACTTGACAAAATTTTCTTTTTGTTGGTGAGTGGGTTTCTTAAAAGACTTGGATTTTATCTGAGTCTTTTTAGAAACCTCATTTTTAAACAGTTTTGAACACTCACCTTTATAAATGACAGAAGAAGTTTCAGTTTTGGCCTTACCTTTATTTGATGACACATATGGAATTTTTGTGGAATGAGAAACTGTTTGTACTTTTGAAAAATCTTTCAATCTTTGTGAAACCATTTCAAAATTTTCTCTGTAGACAGTTACTTCCACAGATTGTTGAAAAGTTTGATTTACCAATTCTTCTTCACTCTTAAGAAGAGCATCTTGAAGATCAAGAGCTTGCTTTTGAGACGACTTCAATTCCTTTTCTAAAACAGTGATTTGTTGTTGAAGAACTTTTGCAGCAATATAAAGTTGAGGAGTTGATTTTACGGTTTCTGTTTTCAATTCAGTTTTTGAATAAGTTGACAAGAAGTCTTCCTCTGAAGTGGGTACTCTAGAAGGATAACTCTCGTTAAGTTCTTCATATTGAAAATAAATTTCTTTTTCTTTGTGAGCAACACGTTTATCATTTTCTTGGTTTAAAACTTCTTTTGATGACTCAACAAAGAAAGATTTAAGACCGGCTCCCATATAATTCATGTCATAAAATAAAGGTTAAACATTTTGTGCTTTTTCCAAATATTTAGGATTTTTAAAACCAATTCCTTGTTTAGAATGGTAAAACCTAGTTTCTTTGGGCTGATTTAAGTGGATAGTTTGTTCTGTTTGACCCCTTTTTAAAAATGCATCGTCAAGGGTCTTTATTCGTGAGTACAAACTTATCCTTTCTTCTTCAATCATTTTATACTTTTCTAAACTGTCTATATTTTTCATACTTACCGCATCTAACTGTTTTGTAAGTATAGAAATTTCTTCTTTTAAAGAGAGTTTTTCTTTTGACAGCGTGTCCATGCAAGATTCAAGATATATATTCCTGTCCTGAACATCTACTTTTTCTATTAACATCTGTTCATAACATTGTGATTAGTTAACCACTTTGAATGATATAATTCTGATGACTCTTTTAAAGTTTGAGCTTGATGTTCAGCCAGTAGACACTTTGTAGTTTCATCATTTAATCTAGCTTGTAGATCAAGAATATGTGTGTGCAATGTACATTCATTATTTACAAATAAATTATTTACATGTGCAGAAATGTAACAGGAATATACCTCATTTGTCTCAGAACCGGATGAAGAGCATTCGGGATCGTTGGTTGTGGTCATCAGACATGCTGGTGGATTTTTCAATGTCTCCCCCTCAGCAGCATGATCTGAAGTTTCAGCAGTGGAAACGGCACAATGCTCCAACCAAATACGATCAACCATGTAACAGTTTTTTGCCCTTGTCATCCTCCTCGTCCGTGTCTTCAGCATCCCAGTAATCTACCTGGGCGACGAGGGCCAATGCATCGGATCTTTTCTTTGCGGCCTCAAGCTTTCGCTCATAATAGCCAACGTCCCTGTCAAAATTATTCTTGCATTCCCGCGCAAAGTGGCCCGGTTTACCACACTTGTAACAGAGTCGTTCGTCAGCGGGCTTCGGTTCGTCTGCTCGCGGCCGATCATCTTTCCTCTCCGCCTGCCTCTTGTCGGCGCGGCGATGTTCTCTGATGTCATCTCTTCTTCTTTCTCTCCTCTCAGGCTCTCTCCTCTCATCTCTACGGTCGTCCCTACGATCATCCCTTCGATCGTCTCGCCTATCATAATCTTGCCTATCATCCCTTCGATCATCGCGCCTATCATCTCGCCTTTCATAAGGGCGATCATCTCGATAGTCGCGTCTATCATCATACCTGCGGTCATCCCGATCATCCCTTCGATAATCGTCCCTGCGATAATAATCGCGTTGTTCATCCCTTCGATCATCTGAGTACCTCCGTGGACTGGTGTCATAACGGAGCTGATTGTTAGTCTTGGTGGAAAACCGTCGTTGTTGGACACGGTTGGTCCAAAAGGCTATCTGTTCCTGTATTGTGGCCTCTTCCTCATCAAATACCTGACGTGGAGGAGAGGCATACCTACACTGCGATGATGATGAACCTGGAGCAAAGGATGGTGTTGGAATATTCGTGTTGGTAATCAAGGCGAGTGAATCATTGGGTTTCAATCCGGTGTTGGCTGATAGCAGTAGAGTGGGCATTTGATTCGCCATCAGCTTTTGTTTATCTACATCCCCTTGATACTTCTTTAGCTCCTTAAAGACGACGTTGATGGATACCTCAGGAATGTTCAGGACTCATTTCGTGGCCCGACAAGCAAGCCGCCACTCGGGGGCTAGGGCTGCAAAGAACTGGATATTGATATCATCCCTGTCCTTCTTGATGTGCAGTTTATTCAATTCATTTAGGACCGCACAAAACCTAGTAAACGTAGCTTGCAGAGATTCCCCATCTTTGGCTCGAAATTCCGTAAACTTAGCCTTCTCCTCCTCTATCTTGGCACGATCATCGAGATCTGCCCCCAGCATCTGGACTTCTAATTCGTCCCACATGTCCTTGTCAGACATTTTGCTGTCTACGCCAACCAGAATATCAGTGGGGAGGGCCTGATAGATTAAGTATTCTGCCCTCTTATCGGCATGCTGTCTGTCTCTCTCGGCGTCATTGGCCGGTTCTCATTCAACTGTAGAGGCTAAGATGGGGGGTCAGCCTCAGGTCGTGCTGCGATTTCCTGAAAATAGATGACGGGACCTTCTAAGATGGACTGAAGCATTAAATTCCCATGCGGTTGCATCCCAACGAATTTGAGGAACCGGGATTTCCATTGTTCATACTCATCGGGATAGAGAACAGGTGGTCTGGTCTCAGATCCGAGTACGAGAGCTTCGCGAGACTTGATAGTTGTTGCTGATGAAAGAGATAAGATCTTAAAGGTGGAAACTGGAAACGGATGGGCTGCACTTAGAAAGAATAGCACTATGGATGGTGCTAATTTGGATAAGACACTGATGTCGGATGGAATGGACGGATTTCGGATGAACAGTGTTTCGGATGGTCAGAATCGAATTCGGATGAAATGGGTTTCGGATGGAAAGCCTAATCCGGATGAACAGTGAGGTCGGATGGAGGATGTAATTCGGATGAGGACCTACTTCGGGTGGACAAGCAAATTCGGATGGTATTTCGGATGAGGGCGAATACGGATGACTAGAAGTCTGATGGACCGAAATCGGGTGAACCGGATTCGGATGCACAGTATGACTTCGGATAAGGGACTTCGGATGAATCAGATGTGGTTCGGATGAAGTGTGGGAACCGAATTCGGATGGTCCGAATTCGGTTGAACAGTGGACAGGGTCTTGGAAAAGTGTCCAGGTAGGGGACCGAATTCGTATGGTCCGAGTTCGGGTGGTCCGAAATGGATATGGTCCGAATTTGAAATTTAATAATTTAAACACAAGTCCAAAATGGGAAAAAGGGAATGCCTGATCTGAACTTCGGATGGTCCGAGTCCGAAGTTCGGATGGGACCGAAATAGGGTCCGAAATAGGCAGTGGGAGGTCCGAAATTCACCTAAGGTTGGTCCGAATTGGACCGAAGTGAGGTCCGAACTAGGATGCTACTTGGTCCGAATTGGGATCTTAAATGGTCTGAATTGCTACAGTAACAGGTCCGAATTACAGCAGGTTTTAGCAATTTTCTAAGGCAGAACAGAGCAGAAGTCGATTTTAGCAGTTGTAGAGTCTAAAAAAAATTTCTAAGTGATTGATAATTTATTTTAAACACTTTTGGTGACTTAAAGTAACTCAAAACACCTAAAATCAGTGAAGAACAAGCTAAAAAACCCACTAAAAACCCATATTTTTAAAATTTTCAAAACTCCGATTCTTGATAAGTTTGATAGAAATATGGATCTAAATGAGCTGGAAATCAGTATATGAAGATATTGTGATGATTATAAGACTATAAGAACACAAGAAACACGTAAAAACAGAGAAAAAGAAGATCTAACCGAATGGAGAATGAAGAACACGAAGAACACACGAAAAAAACCAAGCAGAATCCGTAATATTCAGTTGAAATCCACCATTTGGGCTCTGATACCAATTGTAAATGCTTTTCCTGTAAATGATTCAGCACCTTTGATGATTCTTTCACAATACCCAAGAAGAGACAAGCTCAATAATGGGGTAATAATGAAGAAGACAAAGAGAATATTGAGAGAGAATAAAGTGGCGGCTGTAATGTATTTCAATATGTTTGTCAACTGTGTGTAACAAAAGAAACCCTAGGAGCTATAAGTAGCTTCAATTAATTAACTTTGAAGCAATGACAACTTTGGCCCCTAGACTTTTACAATGAAATAAATTACAAGGAAATAAATATAAGACTAACTACTAAGTAAATTATTATTACAAAACAACTCCCTATGATCGAAATTAAATGTCTAACAGTTTAGGTCCTCGGTATCCTAAAGACTCAGGCTTTGATTTAACTGGATATACAAATTCAGATTTTTTAGGTTGCAGGCTTGATAGAAAGAGCACAACAGTTGGGTGTCATCTTCTTGGTGGCAAGTTTATTAGTTGGAGGAGTAAGAAGCAGAACTTTGTGATAACAACAATTTAATAGCTGTATCCAACAACCCTGTCTTCCACTCTAGAACAAAGCATATAGAGGTCAGACATCAGTTCATAAGGGATCACATCCAGAATGGTGATGTTGAGGTATATTTTGTTCCCACAGAAGATCATCTTGTAGATATTTTTTCACCAAACCTCTTGATGAAAGTAGGTGTAATACTCTTGTCTGCAAGAGAAGAATGTTAAATAAAAGTGACTAAGTTTCATTGATTTTCAAACTTTACATATGCAAATCTGCTCATTTCTCAACAAAAAACTTTGATACAGAACACGGTCCACTAATTTTGTACGTAGTTGTTTCATAGGAATAGGAACAAGTTTGACATGTAATAGGTTTCAAAACTAAGTGTCTTCAACCAAACCTGTTCTGATGTCTAAATCTCAAATCCGCTCACTCAGTAATTTGTCTGGAAAATCTACATGCCTTGTAACCTATTCAGTTCCGGAACAGGTTTCACTATGAAAACTCTACATCACCACAAATTCTAACAATAACTTTGAACATTTACGTTTCTTCATACTTACGTTATGCAAATTTTGTATGTATTTAACTTAATTACCTATGGATAATGTTTAGGTTAAGCTTGTAGTTGTTCCAAGTATATCAAAGTCCGAGTTTGCTAAAACTGTCAGAACTATTGTAAGGAAGCTGATGGAAAAGCTCAAGGGGTTGGGTCTTGTTCCTCAAGAAATGAATGAATGTATTTCCAGAATGGAGCCTAAAATCAAGACAAGAAGACAAAATAAGTATACAGAACATGAAGAGATAGTGATGTTGATACAGCAGGGGTTGAATGCCACTAATATAAAGGGTATAGATCACAACTTACCTAAAGGTATGGAACCAGTTGAGGGAAAGTTCATTGAAGAACCTGAAGCTAGAGTATTCTTTGTATATCCTCTTTCTAAAAAGATGTGCTTCCCGAGAGCTTCAGATCTTCACAAAGCTGGAGTCAAATAGATTCTTGCCCTCAGATGTATGCTGGCATACAACAAACTATATAGATAGATAGTTTCCATTCTAACTCAGCTAGTAGCGTGCGATACTAGGGGTGAACTTGACAGTAGAGAGCTTTTCTACCTCAAATAAGAAGTTGAAAACTTTGAAGCCTGAAAGGAAATCCTAGCTGGTTTTGAACATGAATAATTTATTCAAGTTGCTGCTGAATTGGAGAAGGAGAAGGATCCATCTGTAGCTGGTGTGTAGATGAAGAATGGAAGTTAATCATTAGTTGGTCAGGTTTAGCATTACCTGCTTCTTACAAACACAGTCCATTAGTTGTACTTGTATTTTTTTTTTGTAATGTATATCAGTTGTACTTTTCGTTTTGTAAATATCAGTTGGTTTTAGACAGCTTCCATTGCATATGAGTTGATCATTTACTTTACTTCAATGTTGTAAATTCCTTTTTGCATCTGTACTGTAAAAAATGTATAGTGAAAGTTGATGTGGTCAGACTTAGACTAAATATTGCAAATATGGGGAGACTGTTAGGCACAAAAAAGCCTCAATCAAACCTGATCTATATCATAGGGGAGATTTCTAATCGAATCTGATTGATACACTTAGGGGGAGATTTTAAGGCATTTTAATGCCTCAATCAAACCTGATAAGTGATTTTAAAAATTAGCCCACGTTTGTGTTACACTATTACATTAGTTGTAGCTTGGCAGTTTGTCAAGACTGTTTATATCTGTCGGATAGGTTTGACAAGTTATGCTTAAGCTGTCCATATTCGTTGGACAGTTTAACATAGTTAACTATTCTCTTCTTTGGGAACAGGACCTGTTCTTTGTGAACATGTCTAAAACTTCATGAAATATGTTTTCATATATTCATACAAAGTTTTGAATGTTGGGATCAGCCTACAAATTTAAGACAATGTGGAAAATCATTACTGTTGTATATCTGCCAAAGCTGTTCTGAAGTATGAAGACGAAAAAGGATATCTGAAATGGGTGACAGATCATTTCTTATACCAAAACGTCTTTACAAGGAAGAATAAAGGTCACTAGTTGACAAGCCTCTTTTTGGTAAAGCTGAGGACGACAGGGACAAAAAGGAAAACTCAAAGATTCTGTAGTAAGAAGACAAAACTACTTTTGTCAGATGTGTCCTGTTGCAGAAAAGAAAATTTATCTCATTATAAGACATTCTTGCTTTCTCCACAACCAATGAAGAAGCTTCACTAGGATCCTCTGAATGACAATAAAAAAGAAGTTTCCAATGAGAGAGAATGTAGAGGTGTGACATACACAATCAGAGAACATTGTGTGCAAAAGAAACTATGTTTTTCATGCATGCACGTTTAGTTCTACTTGAGTGAAAAAGCTAAGTGTGTCTAAGTTCTTCAGTTTCCCAAAGCTGATCAATCTGTGTCTTGTTAATACTGAGTGTGTAAACAATGAGTGAATCTTAGTGAGTCATATCATTGTAACTAGTTAGAATATGTGTTAGACTAGTTTAAGTTTGTTGTTCATATCTGTCATCTCTATTTGGATCTTTTCGCAATCCAAACCTGTTTGTAAACATTGAGAAAAATCTCTGTGCTAAAGAATAAATTGGTAGTATATACTTACAAACATGGAGAAAAATCTCTGTGCTAAAGAATAAATTGTATTCCTCCCTCTCTACAGTTAATCTAAACATACTTGGGAAACCGTTTGGGA
The DNA here is from genome assembly GCA_020465985.1 of Centrapalus pauciflorus. Taxonomy (NCBI): domain Eukaryota; kingdom Viridiplantae; phylum Streptophyta; class Magnoliopsida; order Asterales; family Asteraceae; genus Centrapalus; species Centrapalus pauciflorus. The sequence goes on from JAANYP010001175.1 coordinate 32,526, forward strand.
CCTACACTTCTTAATTATTTTCATCCCTTATTTTTAAAACAACGCAGTGTTCATCTTTTAAATATCTCTTTCCTTGAATTTTCGCTCTAACAACAAAGATGATCTCACATCATTAAATTATTATTTAATTTTCCATAATTGATACAAACTTTCAAACAAATTTGTCCGATTCTATTTAAATTTGGATTTCAAATCATTAAAAGTTATATAAATTGAAACTTAATTGTTTCATTACATATCATTCAAAATTAGGGATGTTACATGAATAGCCACGATCTTAATTGTTATTACATTGAAGAGAAGAGAATTTTTTTGTTCTATTAAGGGGGAGAGTTATTAAATACTAAGCTTGTAATCTTACACATATTGTATATGAGTTTGTATATCATCTATTTTTGTGTCTGGAATATTCTTATGTGTAATATTCATCATGAGGAGAACTGAAGAGCTTTAAATTTCATGATGATCATATTCATCATTAGGGGGAGAAGACATTACTTAATGCAAGGGGACAATCAAAGGGTTAAAACAAAAACGAAAATGCCAATAACCTGAAAGATCTAAGGGGAGAGTCATCTTTCGAAGATCAGAAGACATTCACAGTTTAATGTTTAGAAAAGCTAAAAGGTTAGAAGATGCAGTCAACAAATTATCAAGACGAGGTTAACCGAATATACGATGTTGGAAGCCCATGATTTCCGAAGACTACAAGCCTTGATTACAAAAAGGGAGAGATTGTTAGACATTATATTTATTGTACTTCAAGTATTTGTAATTGCTCAATTGGAAATATTGATTAAACACTAAATGGGACATTGTTAGACCTCAAATAGTGTGTAAATCAATAAAGATAAATGTCTAGGGGCTAAGGTGTTATTAAGTGATAGTTAGATATTAGGGTCAGTAGGGCCTTTTCCATTTTCTCAATGTACCCAAATGTTTAATGCAAACAAGCTTTCTTCAAATTAATAGAAAATATTATTGTGTTCATCTTATCATATAAATTTGTGTAAAACATGAAGATTTCGATCCCACATCCTCTCGCTTTGGCCATTTGTATGTGGGCGATAGCCGTACTCATATCTATATGTGTACCGAACCCCTTTTGTAGTGTAGACAAAAATTTGGAAGTGAATCGACTATCCCGTTCTGATATAATTGAATTTTGAACCCCATGCCGAGTGATGATCTCACTCATATATATTGGTGCTAATCTTTCCCGTGAGTAACTTTCCCTGATAGGCATGAAGTGAGCCAACTTAGTCAATCTGTCTACAATCATCCAAACTACATCATGTTGACACCTAGTCTAAGGTAGCTAGGTCACAAAATCCATAGTAATGTGTTCTATTTTCACTCAGGAATAGGAAGTGGTTGTAGAATAGCGTACGGTTGTTGGTGCTCAGTTTTAACCAATCCATAGTAATTTGTTCCCACTTTCAACATATTGTCCAATATTTTTTCTTCAGTCCTAGCCACCAAAAGTCAGGTTTCAAATCATTATACATTTTCGTGCTTCTAGGGTGCATGGAAAACTTGGACTAATGAGCTTCTTCTAAGATGACTTTCCTTATATCTTAAAACTTAGGCACCCAGATTCTTCCACAAACTGCTTTTAATACAGATTCATCTATTTTCATAAACTTTGTTTGAAGTCTTACATCCTCAGCACCAATATTCTCCTCCTTCAGTGCTTCCTGTGGGGCGGCTTTGACATCATTAATGGTTGTAGAAGTCAACACGTTGGATGTTAGTACATAACAACAATCCTTTAAGTAAGCTTTCCAGCTTAAGTGTATCGCCTAGGTTTTCTTATAATTATTAAAATACAAAAATTGATTGTGATTCTTTTAAAGTTATTAAATATGATTTTAATTCTTGAAATATAAAATTATGACTTAAAGTAACCAATATTGTTGGAGTGATATCTATAAAACCAAACGTAAATTTCTTTAAAAAAATTATTATTAAAGATAGTTGCTAAAACTTGCATTTTTATTGTTAGACAATTGTTGCCTAGGTTGACTAAATGGAACGGATGTTTCATCCTTTTGCATTGTTGCCTCTGCCACTAACCTCCCAACATATTGTATCCATTCAATTATTTTTCTCCTTTTATCCAACCTCCTTGTTCCTCCATTTTTTTTAAACCTAAACATTTTCAACTTGCATAATCAACATATATATATTTGGGGTTCGAGTAAGGGTTTAAGCAAGGAATTTCTATTATCATCTCTCAATCTTCATCTTCATCCTTATGGTACAAATTCATTCCATTTTCTCAATCTCTATATGTGTATTTTATCCCATGTTAGAATCTTTGAAACATGAGTCATTAGGAAGTTATCAATTTGAAAATGTAACTTTAAAACTTAACAACCATATATTTCCTTTTCTTATATTTTAAAGCTTATGAAAACATTAATGGTGGTATGATGATTTAATCTCAAATTTGAAGCACTGGGTTAGTTCCAAGATTTTTAGAAAATATTCATTTATAAATAAATCAAGAAATAGTTGGACATGAGTCTAGATTTAAAAAGTTAACCAATTAGGGTGTCACTGTAGGAAGCTATCGACGGCCGGTCGGCGCTGCCGTAAGGCCTGCCAGCGGCAAACTGAGCGAAGGGGAGGGGGGCAGTCGTCTTTCTGCCTGCCTCTATTTTCTTTTTTTTTTTTTCCTCTCCTGTGGCGCAGCAGCAACCAGAAAGAAATAAAACAGAATGGGGAGTGGCGTGAAGGGTTAAGGAGAAGAGAGTGAGTGGGCTAAAGCCCAAACCTGATTTTTTTTCTCTCATTAGTTGGGCTAGGTGATGGTTGGTTAATGAAGTTAAGTATTAGGTCCAAATTATTTTTCTTGTTTTAGATGATCTTTTTGTTTCTTGTTTTCTTTTCCTTCGCTGTAGGCAAAGAAATAAACAGCTAAGGGGTGGGTTTCCTTTGGGTTGGGTTTCGTAAAAGATTATTGGGCTGTAGTTTTACTTTATTAGTGTTTTGGTTTTAAGCACAATCGTTTTCTTTATTTATTTTAGTTATAGGTTCAACTAATTTTTTTTGGGTTGTCATATTTTGTTTTGTTGAATCAAAATTATTGGCTTAGTTCTAATGTAATATTAAGCCTAATTAAAATATAAGGGTTAGATTTAAATTATTTTATTGGATCATTCTTTTAATGGTTAAGTATCATTTTGACCATCCAACTTTTAAATTTGTCCAATTTAGCCACTAAACTATTTTTTTTTTGATTTAACCACTAAACTTTGTTTAATGTTCTATTTTGGGAAAAATGAATAAAACTAATGGCTAAATCGATACAAAATATGATAGTTTACTGGCCAAATCGGGACAATTTTAAATGGCTAAATCAGTAAAAAGAAAGTTTAGTGGCTAAATATGTATACAAAAAATACTTTAGTGGCTAAATCGAGAAAAAATATAGTTTAATGACTAAATCGAAAGAAAACTAAAAGTTGGATGGTCAAAATAACACTTAACCATTCTTTTAATGCTAAAGTTAAGTATATATAAATAGAGAATGTGTGAATGATAATTAATTTAGTTATAGAATTTAATAATTAGGTCACCGGGAAAACATTTTTGAATAAATTATGGGAAATATTTATGTCAGGATCTGAACTTAACTACCTAAGATTAACTGATTTGAATTGATCATAGTGTAAACCAATAATCTTGTATTAAATCAAAGTCTAATTAAGAAATTTGCGGAATAACACTTAATTATTTTGATAAAAGCTTTCAGAATTCATAACAGATAAACATAAGAAATAAACAAAATTGCTTGTATTGCTGAAACAGAATGATTACAATCACCTCTAATCTGTTTGATTAGACGAAGAACACAAATTGTTCTTAGGGTTTTACAACCTTAGAGGCTTATGAAAACTTAAACAAAAAGTAATTACAAACTTTGAATATGCAGAAACTTCAATACAATAGAAAAACCTATTCTATGTATTTATAATGCTTTCTGATTTGTTTCCTTGAAGGACTCTGACTTCTCTGATAGTAGATATGCTGGAATCTTCGTGTAAATATCTTTTCCTGAATATCAACACTTTCTGTTTATAAAACTGTTGAGCAGCTTGAATCTCTTAGCAGCTTGAGCAGGGCAGCTTGAGTGAAATTACTCTGGCAGCATGAACTTTTATACTAGCAGCTCGAACTTCTTCAACTAACAGCATGACCTTTGTACTTACATAGAAATTCTACTAACAGTCTGAGAAGTCTAACTAACAGTTTGAACTACTTAGAATATTTCCCAACAATCTCCCCCTAACTTAAATTTTTACACAAGAATTTAAGTTCTATACAAATAAGGAAATAAAACAAGTAAACTATTATTTACAAACCAAGACTTTCAAAAACTTACAACTGTGCAAGTTTCTGATTGACAGCCTTCAAAAATTCTCTCTTCAAATCTTCTCTATCGCAATATATCCTTACTGACCTCATTTGAAGTAGCATAGCCTTTGGAAGATCAAAAAATTCAAAATTGAAGAATATGCAGGATCCATTTGCGAACCTGATTCTGTAGGTCTTTGATTTGACAAACAGATCAACTTGTACAATTTTCATCTCCTTAGCATCTTCTATATCCTTCCTTATTGACTCAGGATCAAAATGCTCTGCAAATCTTTAATGGCTTGTTTTACTTGTGGGAGGGAAGATCTGACTTGAGTTGCAGTCCCAACGTGATACATCCTTGTGAGCTCATCTCTTGTCATCCCTTGAGCCATATGCATTATACTTTTATACTCTTCCTCAGGACCAGTTTCTCTTCTTACTACAAAGTGATATCTTAAGTCAATGTTATCCATTGGCTTAGCATACCAGTAAGTAATAAGAGGTTTTGAGAAATCATGCTGGTCAAGAGACTTCTCTATCTCCATCACTTGTTGCAATTGATGCTCAAATAGCACCCTTTTAACCTGATCAAGCTTTGCTTGTGAAATTGACTCTGATTGAGGAATAGGAGCAGCAACTTGAACAGAATCTTGTGATCTTTGGACTTCTTGGGAGACTTTGGCTACCTTACGTTTTTCCATTTCCTTGTCATGGATATCTTGCAGCATTTCTGTGCTCATGGACTGAGCCATCTTCTTTGGGATACTAGCTGAAAAGGCAAAATTAATCAGAAATCTTCTATGCTCAGCCTTTGAATGCCCTGTTGGCATCTTCCTCTTCCTTTCACCTTGCTTGACCACAAACCCTATTAGGTAGTCTCCTAAGGTTTCATCATCTTGCATTGGGGCATGGGTTTGCTGGTCTAAAGCCTGATCTTGTTCTTCTGCTATCTTTCTGGCAATCTCAGCATCAAAGGCAATCTGGGCTTCTTTGGTAGAAAGTTTGTGCTTTGGAGACTCAATAAGAATACCCTTGCCCTTATCTTTTGTAGCAGAAGATGTAGCTTGGACTGAACTGATGAGAGCTTGAATTCCTTCTCTTATAACAACTCCAGTTGCTCTTGTAGAAGCAGCTTGAGTTTCTAGGCTAACAGCTTGAGAAGCTGTCGGGACTGTTAGCCTAGATTCTTGGACTGTTGGAGCTGCTTGGACTGATTTAGGGATCTCCTGATTCTCCCCATTTTTGGAAACATTGGTTTGGTCAGGAGGACCTACAACCTTTGCCACTTGGGTTCGAATCATCTGCTCTAATTTAATGATCTTATTCCCACATAGGGTAAACCCTTTATGGAGATAATCCATTCTTTGATTTTGAGCCGCTTCTGCCTGCCTGAGTGCAATTATTTGTGCCCCCTGTGCAGCAATGATGGACTGATGATATTCCAACATTGCTACAACAGGTTGCAGCTTAGGATCCGTTAATAACATGAGTTGCAGACTAGCCTCAAGATCAGCAAACGAAGGTGGTGCTTGTGATCTATCACTGGCATTGATACCAGAAGTAGAAACCTCTGGGCCCCTCTGTTCTTGGTACTGGGGACTTCCAGATGGTGCTTGCACACCTTCTGTTGCCATGAATGTGGTCTTAGTGATGTTGGCACTGTCCTGTGCCTCTTGTGCAAAAACAACAGTAGTGTCAGCCACAGAACCCATATGGACAATCTCTGTTGAGATGTCCACCTCCTGAGTGAGGTTGGGAGTGTCCTCAATGGGTGCCCTTTGGGTATTCTGTGCAGAAGTGTCCTCCTGCACAGGGTTATTTGGCTCTTGTATGAGGGATGAGGAGGAAGGAGCTCCTGGTCCTCTTTTCCTTTTATATAGTAGGAGTGGGGATGTGGGCTTATCAAAAGGGATGAGGAGGAAGGAGCTCCTGGTCCTCTTTTCCTTTTTTCAGGACCCTCTCCTCTGTTTCTTGGAATGATGCCCATCATTGCAGAAGGCAATGGGACATCTACACTCAAAAAATTGGCACTTGGCTTTAGAAGCCTTTTGATAGAAGATAGTGAGTGCCTATGGGAAACATGTATCCTCTTATGTATATGAAAATTTGTGCAAGTTTTTGCAATTATTTTTGCTAAAAATCGAGGATACATCAAAAATTTCCCATTCTTTAGAGAATGATGCCTTAACATCCCCTGGAAAATCATACTTGAAAAATTGAACTGTTGGCCTGTTGAAAAGCACACCAAGGCAGTGGCAATGTTTGATGAAAATTCGGACCAACCAGTTCTTTTAGGGCTAATACACTGCTGAATGATGTGCACAAGATATTTCCATTTAGGTGAAAAGTGTGCTTTAAAGAAAGTAAAAGAATCAGCAGGACCCCTATAGCCAATATTATAAATACCAGAATGTAAAGCATTAAGGGATAGGTCAGTTATACCTGAGGCATCTTGATGATGCAGATGTTGTCTAATGGATTCCTCAGTCACTGTGATGGTATTTCCATCGATTTTGGATGTTAGAGAAGAGACTCCATTGATGGTTTTTAAAGAAGCATGGTTCCAGAACTGCTCAATATGTGAGATGTATATGGTGGGATTGATATTGAGGGAATGATGGATATGGGAACTTCGAAGGAAGTCCATCATGTCATGGAACGATTGAAGTTCAGAGTGTTTGAGAGAGTAGGGTAAACAATTGTGTTCTTTGACAAACTCCATTGATGAACGAAGGATTTAGGGTTTCAGTGATGTGCGTGGGAATTGTTTCAGAGAATCAAGAAGGGTTTTGGAAGATATTTTGCAACTGGTAGTTACAATTGAACGAGACTGGAACCTTTAAAGGTTTTGAAAAATATCTAAACCCGCGCACACACTTATGGAAATGACCAGATTACCCTGCACACTTTGACAGATCAAGTGAAACAACTAACAGTCCGAGAAAATGAACTAGCAGCTTGAGAAAATACTCAAGCTGTTAGTTGGAATTTAGGCTACTGCTAATGAAACAGTGACTCCCCCTTAATCAAGCATATGTATAACTAAAAAGGAATTAATCCATATTAACCATACCAATATTTAATACTAGGAAGGTGAATCTTCCTACATCAAATGGTTTTGTAAATAGATCAGCTAACTGATCATCAGTGTGAATTTTGGTAACTTGGATTAATTTCTTCTCATTGCAATCCCTTATAAAATGAAATCGAATTTCTATATGCTTGGTTTTCGGAAATTTCACTGGATTTTGTACAATGCTAATTGCACTTGAATTGTCAATATAAATGGGAGTGGATAGGAAATTCATACCATAGTCTCTCAGTTGATTTTGAATCCACATCACTTGGGAGCAGCAACTTGCAGCTGCCACATATTCTGCTTTAGTAGATGAAGTGGAGACAGTTGTTTGCTTTTTGCACTGCCAAGAGACCAATCTGGTTCCCAGGTATTGACATCCACCAGTTGTGGATTTTCTGCCAATGTTGCATCCTCCATAATCACTGTCAGAATAGGCTGTTAGTTCAAGAGGAGAGTCTTTAGGATACCAGAGGCCTAAATGTGGTTGGCCTTTGAGATATCTAAAGATTCTCTTAACAGCAACCAAATGGGAATCCTTTGGAGAGCATTGAAACCTGGCACACACACAAACAGCAAACATAATATCAGGTCTAGAAGATGTTAGATACATAAGAGATCCTATAAGAGATTTGTATAAATGAATGTCCACATCTATGCCATCTTTGTCTGTATAGAGCTGCTTGTGAGGATCCATAGGAGTACTTGCAACTTTGGTGTCTTGATACCCAAACTTTTCCAGTATTTCTTTAACATACTTTGATTGACTTATGAAGAGACCAGTGGGCTTCTGCTTGACCTGCAATCCTAGAAAGAAGGTGAGTTCTCCCATTGAACTCATTTGAAACTTTTTGTGCATTAAGGCCTCAAACTCTTTGCACAAACAATCATTTGTTGAGCCAAAGATGATATCATCAACATAGATTTGTACAAAGAGAATCTCAATTTTGATGGACTTTGTGAATAGTGTTTTGTCCAGAGTGCCTCTTTTGAACCCATTCTGTAGAAGGTATGATGACAGAGTGTCATACCATGCTCTAGGAGCTTGATGGAGTCCATAAAGAGCCTTGTCTAGCTTGTAGACTCTGTCTACTTGTAGTCCTCAAAACCAGGAGGCTGACACACATAGACCTCCTCTTCAATTGTGCCATATAGAAAAGCAGACTTCACATCCATTTGATACACTTTAAAGCCTTTGAAGCTTGCATAGGCCAAAAACAGTCTGATGGCTTCAATTCTTGCCACTGGAGCAAATTCATCATCATAATCTATGCCTTCTTCTTGAGTGTACCCTTGTGCTACTAGTCTTGCTTTGTTCTTGATGACTATCCCTCTCTCATCATTCTTGTTTCTGAACACCCATCTTGTACCAATGGCTCTCTTTCCTTTAGGAAGATCAACAAGTGTCCATACATTCTGAATCCTGAATTGTAGTAGCTCTTCCTGCATTGCCTCAATCCATGATGAATCTTTCAAAGCTTCTGATACCTTTTTAGGTTCTAGCTGAGACATGAAACAGGCATGTTCAAAAGCAGCTAGACTGAATTCAGGAACAACTTGTTCAGCAGCAGCAGTCTCATTTTGAACCATTTTCATTGTTTGCACAAGTGTACGTGGATCACCCATTATTTGATTGAGAGGATGATACTTGTGAACCCTGAGTGTAGGCTCTCTATCTGTCTGAAAGGAGGATCCAAGATTTGTATCATCTCCATGAGGACCAGTGGATGATTCAGCTTCTGAAACAGCTTGACTTGAATCTGGGCCTGTTTCCCTTTGTGTTGGAGCTGTTCTCTCAGAACTTGGGAGTTGCACTTCAGTGTCTGGATTTGTATCATGTTGAGCATTTAGAACCCATGGAGGATCACAAGACAGAAGTGGTATAGGTGTATACTCATCCCAATTGTTTGAATCTGCAGCAGTTTGAAACTTTGTGCCAACAGCTTGATCAGTTGTGCTACCAGCATGAGAATTTGCATTGACAGCATGAGAATTTGCGTTGACAGCTTCAATCCTGTTTGCATCAGCTTCTGCAGTATACTCAACAAAGCTCAGAGAATTTGTTAGTGAATCTAAATCAAACAACCAATCAGGACCAGTGCCTTTGACATTTGCAGTATTTTCATTAAATTCAACATTGGCACTTTCTTCAATGGTTTTAGACACACTGTTATATACTCTATAGGCTTTGCTTTGATATGAGTATCCTACAAAGAAACCTTCTTCAGCCTTACTTTCAAACTTCCCTAAGTAAGTCTTAGTGTGAAGAATGGTACATGGACAGCCAAATGGCTTGAAAAAGGCTATTAAGGGTATTCTATTATGGAATAACTCATAAGGAGTTTTTCCTTGAGATTGAACAATCTGAACCCTGTTTAGAACATAATAGGCTGTATTGACTGCTTCTGCCTAAAAGGTCATTGGCAGTTTTGAATCAGCTAGCATGGTTCTAGCAGCCTCAATTAATGTTCTGTTCTTTCTTTCAGCTACACCATTTTGCTGTGGTGTTCTTGGTGACCTATATTGCCTAGCAATACCTTTGGGCTCACAAAAGCTGTTTAGAATATGATTTTTAAACTCAGTTCCATTGTCTAATCTTATCACCCTGACTTTTGAGTTGGATTGGTTTTCTATCTTAAGAATAAATGACTTAACTAGCTCAGCAGTTTCATCCTTAGACCTAAGAAAGTAAACCCAAGTAAATCTGGTGAAATCATCAACAATGACTAAACAGTAAGCCCTTTTGTTCAAACTCAAAACAGATGTTGGACCAAATAGATCCATATGAATCAGATGAAGAGCAGATGAGATTGAATTTACTTCTTTGGCTTTGTGAGAGGTTTTGTGTTGCTTGCCTTTAAGACATGCTACACAATGATCATCACATATGAACTCCTTTTGTGGTAAACCTCTTACCAGATTCTTTTTGACTAAAATATTCATGGATTTGAAGTTCATGTGACACATCCTTCTGTGCCAAAGAGCAGACTCATTGGATGATGCTTTGGATATCAAACAGCTTAAAGTACTTGATTTGGATAAAAGTTCTGTGTCCAAATAGTATACATTGTCCTTTCTTGGTGTTCTTAGTAAAACAAGATTTTCAGGAATTTTAAAATCTTTTGAAAGGACAATGCACTCAGAATCTGTAAACAAAACAATATTTTGTTTGTCACAGATTTGAGACACACTCAATAAATTATACTTAAGCTGTTCAACATACAAAACATCATTGAAAGTCATGTTGCCTGCATTAACAGTACCTTTACCTGTAACCTTACCTCCTTTGGAGTTGCCTCACAGATTTGAGACACACTCAATAAATTATACTTAAGCTGTTCAACATACAAAACATCATTGAAAGTCATGTTGCCTGCATTAACAGTACCTTTACCTGTAACCTTACCTCCTTTGGAGTTGCCTCCAAATGCAACAAATCCTCCTTCAAAGCCTTTGAAATTTGACAAGCACTCAGAATTGCCTGTCATGTGCCTAGAGCATCCACTGTCTAAATGTCATCTTATTTTATGAGGTGACCTGTGGTTGCCCTGCACAAATAAAAGCTTAGTTAGTAGTGGAGTAAACCCAAACCAAGTTGGTTTTGGGTTGTCCTTGTGCATTAACATAACTAAATACTGTCTTTGATTTCTTATACTTAGTAAGATCCACTGATGGATTTTGTGGAGAGTACTTAGTTATCACATGAGGTATCCAGGTATTTTGTTCAACCTTTTCAGTAACAGTCTCAGATGATCCATTATCAGTCCCAACTTTGAGCCTACCAGTTTGAATTGAGTCTGTAGTGCTAACAGCTTGAGAATTTGCACTAGCAGTCTCAACTTTAGACTTGGCAGTTTCAACATTTGTGTCAACAGGTTTACCTGAGTTTTGACCTTTAGCACACCATATTTGTTTAAAATTTAATTTTGGTTTAGCTAAAACCTGTTTTTGATGTGTCGACTGTTTCTTATTAACTTTTGAGAACCTGTGATCAATTGTTTTCTTTGGAACTGATGTAGTAGGAGGTTTGGCCTTTGAATTTTTTGAATTTTGAGAGTTCGTCTTTTGATAAATCACAGTCTGTTTTGCAACAGATGGTTTATAAAAACAATCTCTGGCCAAGTGATTCTTTCTGCTACAATGAAAACATTTTTTGACTGTTTGAATTGGAGAACCAGTTTTATTGGACAATTTCTGGTTCTTGTTCCTCTGATTTCCCCTTATCTGCTGTTGTTTGGGAAACTTTTGGACACCATGCTTTTGGCATGTGCAGACTGGAACATTTTTACCCTTTTTATTATTCTTTGAAGAAGATGCAGTGTTACAGTTAGAAGGTACAGAAACCTGTGGAGCAGCATTGCACACACTCATCTTCTCCATTCCTTTCTTATTGGGGGCTTGGATTTCTATAGGTGCACGCATTGTTTTGTGTTCTTTCTCAACTACTGTGCACTCACAGTCTCCATTTTGAATCTGATCTTCTTTAGATTCAGGACTGTTATCAAGGACAGGATCTACAGTAGTCATAGACTCATCTAATGGTTCATTGACAAGCCTATCAGCAACCTCACTCATTGGATGAATGTATTTATTGTTGTATGGAGGTGGAGTAGCTCTGTATCCTATACCTTCTTTGGGATTAACCTAAGATTTTACCCTGTCTTTAAATTGGACTTCCATTAGGTGTTCCAGCTTTTGATTTGCCAATTTGAAGTTACCTAGATCTATGTTGACAGATTCTAGTTTCTTATTAGCTTCTAACACCTTTTGTTCAGTCTCTTCTACCTTTTTATTTAGGGATTCTATTTTCTTATTTAGTTCCTTTTTCTCCCACTCATGATATGTTCTATCATGTCCCATTTGAATCTCATTATCCTTATAGTCATTAATCTGTTTTTCAAGATCTTCTATTGCTTGCATGTATTCATATCTCCTTTCTTCCATCTTAGCTAGAGTTTTACACATGCTCTCATTATGATCTCTGTACTTTTTAACCATATTTTTGCATGTTTGAGAGCAGAGTTTAGAATTTACCTCAGATGGAGTTCAGTGGAGGAGACATTTGATGTTTCTGCCATTAGAGCTTGATTTTGAAACTCTTCTTCTGTCTGATCACTCCAGTCAAACACATTGTCTTCTTGAGAGACAAGTGCTTGTGATGATGAAGCCTGATTAGTCTGCTGAGGCCTTGATGACTGTTGACCTTGAGATCTGCATTCTCTAGCAAAGTGACCAAGTTTGTGACATTTAAAACACTCAACTTTTGACTTATCAAAAGCTGGTTTGCCTTCTACTCTGGCTGGAAAGGTGGTTCTGCCAGTTCTTTTCAGAAACCTTTTGGCTCTCATGGTCAGCATTGCATGTTGCCATTTCAGATCCATCTCTTCTAGATCATTTGGATGAATCTGTTCTAGATCTTCAGCATTCAGAGCAAACAGTCCATCATTAGCAACAAAAGCCTCATAGTGAGCTTCAGTAGAGTTGCCATCACCACCTGAAAAGAAATCAATGCTATTAGATTTTTCAGATGACAAAAGAGTAGTATTGTAATTATAAGAAAGAGATTTTTTTTAGTGTCAATCTCAGTTTCAAACACTCTCAGACTGTTGTACAGATCATCCAGTTCTATTTCAACAAGAGTGTCTTTTGTTCTCCATTGAGCAGCATAAACTGTCCATTCTTCTCCAAGAGATCTGAGAAACTTTCTGTTGACCTCATCTTGATCCAGGCTGACTTTTGCACTTTCCATTTCACTTATCAGTTTGTTGAACCTGTCAAAAATCTGAGTAAGGTTTTCATTCTTGCCACCAGAAAAGTTTTCATCCTGCTGTTTCAAAAGATCCTTTTGATTTCTCTTGGTACTAGCATTACCAGTAAATCTTTTCTCTAAAGCAATCCAAAGAGAATGAGCAGTATAAAACTTCTTGAACTGATGTTGATAAGCATTGGGAATGGCTATTTGTAGAAGTGTAAGAGCTTTCACTTCATTCATTCTAGCCTTCCTTTAAGTTCATTTTTTGGAGGAGTTTTGACTGGTTTTCCCTCATCATCAAGTTCTGGATCAACTACAGGAGGAAATTCAACAGCTTCCCATATGGCATAATCAATGAATTGAATATGCTGTTGAATCATGAGTTTCCACATCTCAAATTCAACACTTAATTATTTTGATAAAAGCTTTCAGAATTCATAACAGATAAACATAAGAAATAACCTAAATTGCTTGTATTGCTGAAACAGAATGATTACAATCACCTCTAATCTGTTTAATTAGACGAAGAACACAAATTGTTCTTAGGGTTTTACAACCTTAGAGGCTTATGAAAACTTAAACAAAAAGCAATTACAAACTTTGAATATGCAGAAACTTCAATACAATAGAAAAACCTATTCTATGTATTTATAATGCTTTCTGATTTGTTTCCTTGAAGGACTCTGACTTCTCTGATAGTAGATATGCTGGAATCTTCCTGTAAATATCTTTTCCTGAATATCAGCACTTTCTGTTTATAAAACTATTGAGCAGTTTGAATCTCTTACCAGCTTGAGTAGGGCAGCTTGAGTGAAATTACTCTGGCAGCATGAACTTTTATACTAGCAGCTCGAACTTCTTCAACTAACAGCATGAACTTTGTACTTACATAGAAATTCTACTAACAGTCTGAGAAGTCTAATTAACAGTTTGAATTACTTAGAATATTTCCCAACAATTTATAAAGACGCATAAGAAACCACGTTAGCCATAATAGATTTGAGACCATAATTATAGGCTAAAATAATCAAAAACTATAAATTTAATTAAGAGTAAATTACAGAGATGGTCCCTGCGGTTTGTTCAAAATTATGAAGATGGTCTCTCAACTTTCAAAGTTGTAGTGGTAGTCTCTCAAACCATTTTTTACTTGCTGAACGATACATTTGTATCTAAACTTTTTAAAAATGACGATGTTGCCCTTTTCTGTATTACAAGTTTGGTCTCTCTACTACTTAATTTACTTTCAAGTTTGGTACTTTTTAAAAATTTTATTTTTGGTTTCAAAATTGAAATATTATTTTAACAAATTATGATTTAATTATTTATTAAATATATTATTTTTATTTATTCCTTTTAAAAAAATTAAAGTATCCTGTATTTTGAGATATATTGCATGTGGTGGAAATTTAATCTTAAAAAAGTCCGGTCCTTTCATTAAAGGATCAGCAACCACATTGGCCGTACACGGATGATAGAGAATCTCACAATCATAGTCCTTATTGACCTCCATGGATGATATGTACTTTAAACTATTGTGTTTCATGTACAATTGACATTTAGTTCCATATATATGACGTCTCCACAGTTTCCAACGCGACCGTAACAATAGCCAACTCAAGATCATGTGTTGAGTAATCCTTTTCATGTTGCTTTAGTTCTCTCGAGGCATAAGCAATGACCTTTCTACATTCCATCACACACATCTCCCAATCTAGTTCCAGATGCATCTTAATAACCGTAATGTCTTCACTACCCTCCGGTAGGGCTAACATTGGAGCTTTCTGTTTCAATGTCTTGAAAGCTTCTCATTGATCAGCATCTGATATAGATACTGCATTCTTCTTTGTCTATGAAGTCTGAGGAACCGCAATCTTAGAAAAGTCTTTTATAAATCTATGGTAGTAGCCAACCAAACCATAGAAACTTATGATCTCTGTGGCCGTACGAGGCGCCTCCCAATTCCGTATTGATTCAATTTTAGCTGGATTCACAGAATTATCAGTACCAGAAATCACATGTCCCCAAAACTAAATTTGTTGCAGCCAAAACTCACACTTTGAGAACTTGGCATACAATCATTTTTTCCATAACAATTCAAACAACTCTGTCCATGAATAGCACGATCAACATCAGATTTGGAATACACCAGGATGTCATCTATGAAAACTATAACATAATTGGCTAGCATCAGCCTACACACCTTGTTCATCAAATCCATAAATGTAGCAGGGGCGCTTGTTAGTCCAAAAGGCATAAAAAAACTCGCAACGTCCTTAGCAAGTCCTGAAAGCCGTCTTTGGTCATCCTCCTCACAAACTTTCAGCTGATGATATCCCGACCGAATATCAATTTTTGAGAAGTAGCTTGGGCCTTGTAGTTGGTCGAAGAGATTGTAAATTATGGTAATCAGTACTTGTTCTTTATAGTGAGTTTGTTCAAATCCTTGTATTGTATGCACATTCTCAACGTACCATTCTTTTTCTTTACAAATAGTATGCGTGCGACCCATGGTGAAGAACGTGAGAGGATAAAACCAATATCGAGTAACTACTAGAGTTGATTCATCATTTCTTGCATCTCAGATGGTGCAAGGAGGCAATGAGAACAAGCTATTGGTGCTGTTCTAGGGATCAGATCAATTCTAAGTTCGACCTATCTATCAGATGACAGTCCAGATAAGTCCTCCGAAACACTTCCGATATTCAGATTCAACAGGCACGTTGGGCACAACTTTCTTCTAAGATTTTGCATCAATCGGATATGCTATAAATGATCCAAAGTTCGTATGGATGTTCATAAGATCCGAAGTTCGTGTCATCCAAACTTCTGATCTGAAGTTCATACTTAGTAGTTTTCATTATTCTCAGATTTCATTCATTCATTTTTGTACCATTCCTATGATTAAAATCTATCAGTACAAGGTCCAATATATTCTTATAACATCATATTAACCTCAATTTAACCTTTTAGATACCAAATTTAGGCCATATATGTCATGTTTACGGCTGCTCGATGAGCACACACACTAATACACATAGTTAACATCAAAATAATATTTAGGAGTTAAATCAGAAGCTGAAAGTTTGAACACAACTTGCCTAATGCTCTATTTATATATTTCATCTGAAAATTACAACATGCATTAACAATCTCAATAGAGATCTATGATTCAATATTCATAAAAACCGAACCCAAAACCTTCAAATTCGTGATATTTAAGTAATTCTTACCTCAATTTGATGTTTGTAGTATCTATAGCTTCTTCCTAGCAACATATTTCCAGATTTTTAGCCCTTAAATCTAACAATTTTGTGTTCTTGATTTGTAGAGTGAGAGTGTGACCAACCTTGGGATTCTAGAGATATGAAATGTGTTCGAAGGTATGGAACGGTCACTCACATACAAAAACACTTCTTTTATTAATTCAAGTTTGCCATATTTGCAAAATACCCTCTTAAACTTATGTATTTCCCATTATAGCATTACTCTCCTTAATTATTTCCATCATTATTTTAACACCATTTAGCGTTCATGTTTTAAATATCCCTTTCCTTGAATTTTCGCTCTAACAACAATGATGGTCACTCATCATTACTTTAACACCATTTGGTGTTCATCTTTTAAATATCTCTTCCTTGAATTTTTGTTCTAACAACAATGATGATTTATTATGCAAATTAAAGTTTTAAATTATCGATGCTTCCACGTGTTTACCCTAGGAATAGTTTGTTTACGTGGATTTTGGGAATAGATTGAGGTGTTACAAGCATGGTATCAGAGCCTAGGTATAATAGGTTAATGGTGTATACAGATTATAAGAGCCTGCAATATCTATTCACCCAGAAGGAGCTAAACATGAGACAGTGGCGTAGCATGGAGCTCCTAAAGAACTACGATTCTGATATTCAGTACCACCCAGGGAAGGCTAATATGGTGGCAGATGCATTGAGCAGGAGATCATATGAGCAGACCATCACTTCCGAGATTCTAGAGTAGAGGTCACGTTGACATTGATCGACAGTCTGTGCTTAGCTCAGAAGGAGGGGCTGAGAGAGGCGAATGTGCAGAGTGAGAAGTTAGCAGGGAGCTTCAGTCGTTGAGCCATGATGACAGAGGTCATGAACCTCCGTGATAGAGTATGGGTCCCCAAAGTAGGGACCCTTCGACAACTTATTCTACACGATTCTCATAAGTCTAGCTGTCGATACATCCGGGCAGTACAAAGATGTACAAAGATATAGGATTTCATTACTAGTGGCCAGGCAAGAAGATGGACATTGGGAAATATGTAAAGGCATGTATGATGTGTTTGAGGGTTAAAGGTGAGAATCAAAAGACACATGGAAGACTTCAGCCATTAGGGGTCCCAGAGTGGAAGTGGTATGATATTTTAATAGATTTTATCGTGAGACTTCCACGGACTGTACGAGGAAATGATATGATCTGGGTTATGGTGGATCGACTTACGAAGAGTGCTTACTTCTTGGCCGTTCGTGGGACCGTATCGATGGATCAGTTAGCGCGCCTCTACATTTGAAATATTGTGGCTAGACACGGAGTCCCGAGATCAATCACTTCTGATAGAGACAGCGGGTTCGTGTTGCGTTTCTGGCCGAGCTTTCAAACAGAGTTAGGCACTCGAGTTCGGCTGAGTACAACTTACCACCCTTAGACAGGGGGTCAGACAGAGAGGATGAACCAGATATTGGAAGACATGCTTAGGGCTTGTGTTATTGATTTTGGGGGTAGCTGGGATTTACATTTTCCACTTGTTGAGTTTGTTTACACTAACAACTACCACGTGTTTATTGGCATGCTTCGTTTGAGGCACTCTATTGGCGGAAGTGCCTGACTCCGGTTTGTGGGTGTGAGGTTAGGGAGCATCCTATTAGCAGGCCAGAGATTTTATAGTAGACTAGCGACAAGGTTGCCATGATTCAGGAGCTAATTAGGACAGCTCAGAGCCGACAGAAGAGTTATGCCGACCGCCGGATGTCCGAGTTTGAGTTCCAGGTAGGAGACTCTGTGATGCTGAAAGTGTTAATTCGTCCCAATCTTTAATCTTTGCAGTCTCACCAATAAAATAACATGTAGGTCCCAAAAGGTTTTCCAAGTATGTAGTTATAACCTGTAGAGGGGGGGGGGGTGAATACAACTATTTAAAAATTCAACACACTTTTCTCGATGTTTGTATGTATATATAAACAAGTGTTAATAACAAACAAGTTTGAACAGCGGAAAGGTTCAAACTGAGATGACAGAACAAATGATAGACAACTAATAAGACACACTCAGACTGGTTACAATGAATTCACACACTAAGATGTACTCACTGATTTAACAAGACGGACAGACAACTTGAACAAGAATAGCTTGGACACACTCAACTATTCTTTTCTAAGCAGACTTTGCATGCATGAAAACACAATTCTTTGCACGTTCTGGATATCTCTCTCTTGGTTATTTCTAGAAGCTTTCTTTTATACCTTGTCAGAGAATACTGGTGAAACTCCCTCATTGGATGCAGAGATAGTGGAGTGTCTTTCTAAAAAGACAAAACCAGTCATCTGCACATTCTGACAAAACAACATTTGTCCCTATGTAGCAGAATCTTTGTCTTTTCCTTTTTGTCTCTGTTGCAGATTGCTTTACCTTAAAGAGGAATGTCAACTTTAGTCCTTTCATCTTCTTGTAGAGCCATTTTGATAAAAGAATTGGTCTGTCACCCATTTCAAATATCCACTTTGTCTTCAAGTATCAGAACAGCTTGGGCAGTGTAAGCAGCTTCTGATTTTCCACTTTGTCTTCGACTTGCAAACTGATCTTTTCGTCCAAGATAACACATGATGACATGGAAACAAATTCCATAATATGTGTAACCTGTTCACAAGGAACAGGTTTTATTCACAAAAAATAGAACACTTAGTTTTGGTTAGCTGCTCAACAGGCATGAGCAGCATAGACAGTTTATGTCCAGCCTGTCCAACAGATAAGGACAGCTTGGGCAATTTGCCTAAGTTACAACTAATGTAACAAGGTAAGCAGCTTTGACTAACATTGCAAATCACTTATCAGATTTCAATAAGGTATTAACAGGCCTTGAAATATACCTTTTGAGTATATCAAACATGTTTGATTTTTAATCTCCCCTTAAGATATAGAACAGGTTTGATTGATGCCTTTTTGTGCCTAACAATCTCCCCCTATTTGCAATAATCAGTCTAAACTGATTCTATCAATGATCAATATATATTTTTACCTTACATTTGCAGAAGTGAAAGTACAACATTGAAGTAAAGTAAAAGATCAGTTTATACATACTGACGTTGAAACAAACAACACATGTTTTCACATAAGTACAACTGATGTGCTGAGATATATTACAAGTGATGTAAAAAAGTACAACTTATGTACAAGAAGAAAATTTCAACAAGTTTGGACTGTTGATGTTGGGAGCAAATAATGGCAAGCCTATCCAACTTATGGACAACTTCCATTCTTCATCTACTCAGCAGTAGATGAAACTTGAAGCTGTTGTTGTTGTTTTGCCTTCTTACTAGCTCGATCCAGACTTGCATCAATGTCCTCCAACTCACTTCTGAGGAACATGAAGTCTGGATTCTCAAGTTCTCCTCTTTCATGGAAGACTTTAAGTTGCTCCTAGATGATGACTCTCCATCTTGCATGTTGTTCAAAAGCCTTTGAGATTCTAAACGCAATGATCTGCTTAAGGCCAGCTTGATGAAGATCTGAAGCTCTTTGGAAACACATTCTCTTTGTCAAGGGGTCCACAAATAATACCCCAACTTCAGGCTCTTCTATAAATTTACCTTCTTCAGGCTCAACTCCCTCAGGCAGGCTATGATCAATCCCTTTGATTTCAACAGCATACATACCCTGTTCAATCCTCATGATCAGCTCTTCAAGCTCTGTATCCCTTTTCTGCCTCCTGGGCTCAATCTTGGGTTCCACCAGTGAGGTACCCTTGATTTGTTCTTCAGGGATCAGGCCCAGGTCTTTCACCTTTTCCATCAGTGTATTGACGTATGCCCTGACAGTTTAGTAGTTTCAGATTTTGATCTGCTCAGGGCCACATCCAATTCAACCCATTCCCTATACCCATGCAGGCAACATCAGTGGACTCGTAGGCTTCTAATTAAGGACCATCAGCACCGTGCCTTGTAATTTGAAGTCTCCACTACTTACCTTTTCTTGATATGGGGACAACTTTGACAATTGTTTCATTGGCAAGTCTTCTGTTTGCAACATCAAAGAATTTCTTTCTTGCCATATTATCAAAGTGAACTTGGGCTTTAGCTGATGAGGATACAGGCTTTGATTTGGTCACCAAGACCTGTGTACTCTGTTCCTTCTCTCCCTCTTTACCAACCACTGACCCATTAGCAGCCTCTATCAGTTTTCTTTGAACATCCAAGGAGGAAATTTTGATCTTTCTTGCCTCCTTGTATGCAAGGGCTTTAGCAGCTTTAGCAGAAGCTTCTTCCTTTTTCTCTCTTTCAAGGATTTCGAGCTGCTCTTGTTTTCACTTATAATAAGTCTCTAGTGGAATGCCCATGTCTTTTGCTCGAGATTTGTCAAATTTTAGCTGAGCAGCTTTAAGAGAGTCAGTGTCCACAGAGGCTTTCCCTTTCCCCTTTGCTGCTCTATTTAGAACGGCTTCAGTTTCCTCCTCTTCTTCTTCTTAAGTTTGTTCCAAAATCAAATGTATCCTTCAGCTTGGCCTGCCCTCAGGAATGGATTCCTCCCCCTTAGATGGTGTAGGGCTTGGAGATCTAACCTGAGTAGACGGAGCAGCGGTTGCAGAAACAGTTGAAGTACCTGTAGCAATACCAATTTGTAATTATCCTGCTGCTTGGTTTACTGATGTTGATATCTCCTTAGAGGGAGAGGAAGACTTCTCACCCTTTGACTTTGTCTTCGAGGTAGATTTAGACTTATCCCCCTTTAAAGGAGATGGCACAGAGCCTTCAACACCAAGTTTGCTTGAAGGAACGGATCCAACAGGCTCGACAGCAGCAGGTTTTGTGACAGGTCTTGAACCAACCAGGCAATGCACTAAAAAAGCCAAGTTGTCCTTAACTTCTGCTAGCTGGGTAACACAAGTTTGAAGAGAAGAAGAATAAAAAGTGGCAAAAGATGAAAGCTGGGAAATAGCAGCCCTGTCAGTTTCAGTGACCACCGAACGTTGAAGCTGTGCAAGAGTGAGTTCAAGGGACTCATGCATATCATCAAAGTTTGCTGCCACAGAATTTGACAGGGATATCACTAAGGTATTTAGAGAGGTCAGTGTGGAGGGTAGAGTGGTAAAGTAAGTTTCAGCAAGACCTGACAGCTGTTGGGAAATAGCTGTCAGGCTAGACACAGAGTCCTATTGGTGAGTAATAACTGAGGATAAGGTGGAGGAGAGTTGTTGCAGCTGTGCAGTGAGTGCAAGCAGCTGAGAGGAATGATCAGGTTGGGGAGCAGATGTTGGAAAGGAAGTTTTGAGCGAATCAAGAAAGCCTTAAGCTGACAGACACAGAGCCTGTGATGAGAGATGGAAGGGAAGTCATAGAAGATTCCAAAGAACCAACTTTGTTGGACAACACAGAAAGCTGGTCCTTCAAAGAGAGTTCTTTTGGGGATCGATATGTATGGGTTGATAATTTAGATTGGGTTGATCGGGATGGGTGTGATGGTGATGATTGTGGAGTATGAGGTTCATTAGGTGATGGTAGAGATACTTTAGAAAGCAATTCCATAGCCTGGGCATAAGTTAAGTGGTCCAGCTTGGAAGGATCAAGGGGACCTTCAGTAGTGGCTGTAGCTGCATCATGAGGTGAGGTAATGGGGGATGTTGTCCTTTCAAATGTTACTGGCATTGTGACACCTTCATCAAGACCATGGGTTGTTCCCTCAATAGTGTCTTGGTTTGTAGGCACCTCTTCATCGGGAGAGGGGATATGCATTTCAACATCATCAGTAGTGAAAACTGATGATGGAATGTGCATTTGGGGAGCATCTTCACCACAGGGATGTTCCATTCCCTGAGGTTCATTATCTAGGGTTGTTGGTTCTTCAATTGTTGCTGGGTGATGAACTGCTGTGTCATGAGGAACAGAAGATGAAAGCTGATATGCTGGATGGTCTATTCTAGCAGCTTTGACACATTGCGCAAGCTTAGATTGTGTATGAAAAATATGAGGGGATAATTGTGTGGACTCAGTGTGGAGTGGAGAGTGCTCCTGTCTTTGACTGTCTTCAGCCTGTTGAGAGGTTTGGACAGTTGATGTGGTTTTCTTCTTTTGTACAATTGGTTCCTGTTGTGGGGAACCAGAGGGCTCAGGCTGACTCGAGTTAGATGCTTTATGGAGGGAAGTCTTCTTCATAGTGACTGCACTTACTCCCAAAATAGCAGAGGCAAAAGCAGTAGGGGTTACTTCTTCTTAACTGTCTCCTGTTGGGAGGGGTAAGAAGGGCTAGTTTTAGAGGAGGGGTACTTTTTGGCTAAGAAATTCTTTCTAAGCCTGTCGTAGGTTGTGAGTGCGGATGTAGAGGATGGATGTTGTGGAGAGGTGATATGGGGAATCGTTTGGACTGGTAGGGAGAATGGGCTAGAAACAGGAGGTTGTTCCTGTTTCGTAGTCTCTAGTGCCACAGAGGCACCCGCCACAAAGGATTCAGGTTCAACAAATGAACCAGGATGACCAGCCTGCTCCCCCTCAGCCTGTGAGGCTGAGGGTGCAGACTTAGTTGTTTTAGCCTTCTTGGTGAAAGACACAGCTTCACTTGTCTTCAAGGCATGTTTTGCCTTTTTAGACCGTGATTTGGATTTTCCCTTGGGAGCAATGATTGGATCCACCTTCTGAGTAGAAGTCCTTCTACTAAACAAAGCAACCTCCTCATTGGAGTAGACAGAGGAGGTTCATTGTCAAGTACTGGGGTATAGAATACCCTATTTCCAATAACAGGAAATACAACAGTAGTCAAAAGAGGTTGGGAGTTGTACTAAAGATGCTCACCACAAATGTCCTTGAAGACGAGGCTCAAAAACCTTGGATATCTCACAACAGCTAGTCGCTGTTCTTGTTGCACCAAGTTCCTCATATTCAAGAATATCCACCTTGCCATGTTCAGAGTAGTCCGAACCACAAGCTGTAGGACTATTGGTATCTCATCCCTTCTGAGTTGGTCAAATGAACCAACTTTGCAGTCGAGGCTTATCACCACTGAGGCGAAGAGGAAACTGCAAGTTGGGGAGAGATCCCATCTAAATAGGGTTGCACCCACTTTTGGCTCTGCTACACCACAGAAGCTTAGCAAATTGCCCATTTGGTCATCTTCTGGCTACGGCTTGTCATATGTCTCGGCAACATGAAGATGTAGTAATTCCCTGAGGAGTGCGATAGTGATCTCAATAGATTTAGTGCCAATGAGAATGGTCCCCTTGATGGTTTTGGTAGAGGGATCATACGAGCAAGTGTACCAGAAGTCATAGACCATCTCCTGGTACATGACACCAGGAGAGGCTGTCATAGCATAATGTAGAGGATGGGCTTGCAGAACCTCCACCATAGACTCATAACCTTTCTAACCATAGTTTTTGGGAATGGTTAAGTTTGCAATGTAGTTCGTGGGTTTGATTGTGAGCATTGTATTGACAGATGGGTTCCTCTCAACATCATCACCAACGAACACATGTAGAATGGGGTTGTTTTGGTAAGCCATTTGTGAGAGAAGAGTAAATGCATGAGTTAGGACACTAAGTCTTTTTTAGGGTTTATGAGAGAGTTATTGAAGCAGTAACGAAGAATAAGAAGATGAAACAGTGAGTTGAATATTTATAGGATTTGAATGTGAGTGAGTAGGAGAGAGAAAGGTTTGGGCGGTTGATTTGAAATTTTATTAACGGAAAACGGAACGGTTTACCACGTCACCACCTTTGTCAGACCAACTTGACCTTTATAAACCACTAACACACGTAACACACGTTATCCGTAGGTAAGTTAAATAAATACTGAATTTAAGTAACTTAAATGTGAAGAAAGGTAATTAATAACTGATGATCTAAGCTGTCATTCAAAATCTGTGATGAACAGGTTTCATCACACACTGATCATTCAATAAGTTGTTCATGAAACCAGTGCGGCTATATGAGAACATGTTTCATTGTGAAACCAGTTCAATAGCTGAACAGGTTACAAGGCATTGCCTTGTATGACAGATTAACAGAGTGAGTAGGATTGAAGTTTGTATAATAGAACAGGCTTGAGGCTAAAATTTATTTTGTCAAGCCTATTATATGTCCAAGCAGTCGAAATTTTCAAAAACTGGCAATGTTTAGAAGAAGTAAAACCTGTTCTGTCCAATGACACTTAGTCAGTTTTATTTAACATACCCAGCTTGCTTACAAGGTAATTGAACATGTTTTCATCAAGAGGTTTGGTGAAAATGTCTGGAAGCTGTTCTTCTGTGGAAACAAAACTTACCTCCACATTACCTTTTTGGATGTGATCCCTTATGAAGTGATGTCTGACCTCAATATGCTTTGTTCTAGAATGGAATACTGGATTGTTAGAGATAGCTATGGCACCTGTATTATCACAGAGAATAGGAGTTTTCCTATACACAAGGCCATAATCCTCAAGCTGATGCTGCATCCATAGAATCTGCCCACAGCAGCTTCCAGCAGCAATATACTCAGCTTCAGCAGTAGACATAGAAACAGAATTATGCTTCAAGCTGCACCAACTGATTAACTTTCCACCAAGGAGTTGACATCCACCTGTCGTGCTCTTTCTATCTAGCCTTCTCCCTGTAAAATCAGAATCTGAATAACCTATTAGTTCAAGGCTGGAGTCTTAGGGACACCAAAGATCCAAACCTGGTGTACCATTTAGTTATCTAAGAATCCTTTTCACAGCAGCTAGATGTGATTCTTTTGGATCAGCTTGAAACCTGGCACATAAAAAACTAGCAATCATAATATCTGGTCTACTAGCTGTTAAGTATAGCAAGCTCCCAATCATGCCTATGTAAGCTGTTAATGAAACAGCTTTGCCACAGGCATCAGCATCCAACTTTCATTGGTTGCCATTGGGGTTTTGATAGGAGAACATTGATCAAATTTAAACTTCTTCAAAAGATCCAATGTATACTTTCTTTGATTTATGAAAATTCCATTTCAGGTTTGTTTAACCTGTAATCCTAAAAAGAAAGTAAGTTCACCTATCATGCTTATTTCATATTTTGATTTCATGAGCAGTGAAAAATTATTGCATAACTGTTCATTAGAAGAACCTAAAATTATGTCATCCACATAAATTTGAACAAGCATAATATTAGTTTTGACCTTCTTTATGAACAATATGGTATCCACTTTACCTCTGGAATAACCATTGCTCATAAGGAAACCAGTAAGAGTGTCATACGAGGCTCTAGGGGCTTGTTTCAGACCATAGAGAGCTTTGTCCAACTTATAGATAAGACCTGCATGTTGTTCATTTTCAAAACCTGGAGGCTGCTTGACATTTACCTCTTCTTGCAGCTTACCATTCAAAAATGCACTCTTTACATCCATTAGAAATACCTTCATGCTCTTGTGGGCAGCATAGGCTAGAAACATACGAATTGCCTCTAACCTGGCCACTGGAGCAAATGTTTCATCATAGTCTATGACTTCTTCTTGCCTATAGCCTTGAGCAACCAGTCTTGCCTTATTTCTAATAACTTGACCTTGCTGGTCCATTTTATTTCTGAAAACCTACTTGGTGCCAATTATTGTTTTACCTTTAGGAACAGGGACCAGCTTCCCTACTTTATTTCTCTCAAACTGATTGAGCTCTTCTTGCATGGCAGTGATCCAATTGGCATCTTTAAGTGCATCATCTACTTTGTTTGGCTCCATTAGGGACACAAAACTAGAAAACATACAAAACTTTCCTAAGTTATCCCATCTTGTTTCCACCCCTTTGTTAATGTCACCAATTATTTGACCATTGGGGTGACACCTGATCCACTTAGGATCATGTTTCAATGAAGATTATCCTATATCAATTTCATTTTCATCAGGTCTTGCAGAACAGCTTACATGATTTTCAGACACACTGATGTCTTGAGCCTGTTCACCCATTAAATTATTTGAGTTTACAACCATAGCCGTTAACAAAATGTCCATATCCCAAAATACAAGGTTTCATGAGCACACTACTTCAATGTTAGCACACGCGGTCATGAGAGATCACTTACTGATGATTTCCTGAAAAGCATGTCATAAATTATTGGTCACCTATTGAAAATAGTTGGTGAGTTCAAAGGTTTTATATTAAATAAGCAATTTCTAATGAAATTATGTTTGCAATATGTCATTGTTGTTTGTTTGTCTTTGCAGCACAAAGTAATGTTATACACGATGTATATGTAATGAGCCACTACTCAAACCTAGAATGTTGACTTGAATGCCACGATGTGAAATCACATAAATGTATGTATGATAATTATGCACTCACTAGAACCTCATGAGTGGGTGGTCAACCAAATATCGATATCCATAAAAATCATCCGACTCATCAAAATGAGTTATCTGAGTAATGTTTCGTCGTGTGGTCTTACACAATGTATAATTTGTCTACTCATACAAAACTACAATTGTATACATACCAATGTGCCAAAATAAGTGAACAAATGTATGAGTTCATATGTATCGAGAATGATAAAACCACCATATTGCATAAAATGTATCATGCTTTTCACCCCAAAACGTTAAGAATAGTAAAAAGGGGCCGTGAATACTCACTATAGTCCAAGTAGGTGTTTGGTCAAGTCTTGGGTGTTACGGCAACTAACTCTTTCCTATGCAATATAAATGATGTCTAAATAAGTAAATCGATAAATTTTACTTTGTAATAACTTGTACACAACGCCCTTTAGTTATGTTTTAATTTAAATGGTGTTATAATTCTTTTTAAAACCTTTATAAATCTGATTATATTAATTGTAATAGTATTTCATTATTGAAATTGTGAGTTTATGTTAGAATAATGAAAAGTGTGAAACTAGCTCATTGGGGGGGTTGAATAAGACAAAAATTTAGAATCTGTCATATTTCCACTCTTTCCTTCTAGTCTACATTTCATGATGCTAAATTCACTTTCTGTCCTTGAATATTCTATATGATAAACTTTAGTGTTTTAGGAAGATTTTGGTTCAACAATCATAACTTTTGGAGGTGATTTACTATTTTTAAAAATTTGTATAAAAATGTATGTCTGGAACTTAGTGATTTTGCGCACTGTTCCAGCATGGGCTGTTTGAGTACTCAAAACTCAACATTTGCAATGAAACCACATGCATTTGAAAGCTGACACATAAATCTAAATTTAAAAAAAATATATAACTATTTTTCATGTAGTTTCAAGAGAGTTATGATGGTTTAAAGTTAGGTGATGTTTCTATTAGAATTTCAGATTCTGTCCATGCAACTTGAAATATTCATAGGGACCTCAACGTTTATTCTTTTTGCATGACACCAATTGGGTTTAATAGCCAACTTATAAACCTAAACTCTAGAAGAAGAATCAACTCATTTGGATGAAAAATGAGGAAGTTATGACTGTTTAAAGTGGGTTTTATAATCTGCCCAAAAGGTTCATGAATGCAACATGCATGTTGTTAACAAAACTAGTCAATCATGTACATAAATTCGAAATTTTTGCTAATAAGTACCGATTTTAGATAAATGCAAGATTATTTGATGACTTCTTGTTGTATTTTACATGTATTACTCATATTATATGTGATATTTTAATGGTAAAGTCATTCAAACACACATGCATGCCCATTTTGAAGCTTTTTCAAGAACTTTCTTGTTTCATGACTTAGGTTTGATCATGGTTTATCATCTTTTACACATTTAACATGTTTTGATGGATAATCTACAACATCAAGTTTTTGGAAAAAAAACGTTTCTCGAAGAAAAAATGGAAGAAAAGTAGGAGAAATGACAATAAAACTTGTAAAAAGATGAAGTTTGAATGTAGTGTTCATGCTAGATGCATGAACACATGTTTGTACCTTTTGATTCACACTTGAAGAGTTCAAATGAAGGTGTTAATGGGTGGATTTTCTACAGATTTTATGAGAAAAATATGAGTTTTAGTTAGAGAAACAAGAGAGAGAAGGAGTGGATTGAAAATGATGAGAAGATGAAGTGTAGAAGTGGTTTTTATAAAAAAACCATGCATGTCTTGTCTCTCTCGTCCCTCTCTTGGCCGTCCAAGGGGGGGGGGGGTAGCTAATATATATATATATATATATATATATATATATATATATATATATATATATATATATATATATATATATATATATATATATATATATATATATATGTATGTATGTATTACATGTATTGAAGGTGAGTTGTTAATTAAGTAAAGATGTGTAAGTTTGATGCCTTATTTTCACTATAATTGTGTTTGTTTTCTTAACTTGAGCAAGTTATAATAAATTTTATTCTTTTATGTTCTTATATGTATTTTAGTACTACTTTGATGTTTAATGTTATTTATTTTTGTTTTTAGGCATTGTACGAAAATTATCTGAAAATTTTACGTCGAACATAAAAAACTAAGCAAATTACAAAATTTCTTAATTGCTTGCAACTTAGGTTTCTATTTCTAAGTCTAAGAAATCAATTGGGTAATGAAAAGGTAACTTGAATAGATGGGTCGGTGTCTAAACTGAAACGCAAAATTGACAGTTGTCACAGTCTTCCCCTGTTAATTGAATTTCGTCCTAAAATTCTAGTTATTGTTTGTCTTGCTTGATGTCTTTAAATAGATGGGGGTACTTGCGTCTCATGGAGTCTTCTCATTCCCACGTATATTCGTCTCCACTTTTGCATTCCAACAGACCTTCGCGATAGGGATTTTGCTTCTCTTAAGTTTCTTAACTTCCCACTCAAGGATTTCTACAGGTTCTTCTTGGAAAAGTAACTGTTCATTAACTTTGACTTACTCGCTCGGAATGATCAGAGGATTGTCGTCGACCCGTTTCTTAAGGTTTGATATGTTGAATATATTGAGAATAACACCCAGTTCAGCAGGTCGTTTCAACTTGTAAGCTACGGGATCGATCTTTCCAAGATCTTGTGTGGCCCAATGTATTTGGGACTTAGTTTGCCTTTCATTCCAAACCGTATTTCCCCTTTCCATGGTGATACTTTCAACAAAACTCTGTCTCCTACGCAAAAAGCGAGTGGTATTCTGCGTTTAGCAACATAATTCTTCTAAGGATCTCTTGCCGCTCGAAGTCTATCCCGAATAATCGAGATCTTGTCTGTTGTTTCTTGGATAATTTCGGATCCTGTTATTTGCTTGTCTCCGATTTCTAACCAACTCAAGGGAGAACGACATTTTCGCCCATAGAGAGCCTCATAGGGTGCACACTTGATACTAGTGTGGTAACTGTAATTGTATGAGAATTCTACCAAGGGTAGATGTGCATCCCAACTACCACCAAAATCCAGAACACATGCCCTAAGCATGTCCTCCAATGTTTGAATAGTTCATTCACTTTGTCCATCTGTCTGGGGATGGTAGGCAGTACTCAGATCAAGTCTAGTTCACAGAGCTTTTTGTAGTGAATGCCATACTCGTGATGTAAAACGGCTATCCCTATCTGAAATGATAGAAATCGGAACTCCATGCCGAGTCACGATTTTGTTAACATAAATCTGTGCGAGCTTCTTCACCTTATAGCTGTTTTGGATATGTATAAAATGTGCCGACTTCATTAATCAATCTACAATAACCCAAATTGCATCATGCCCTCTTGTCGTCCAGGGCAATTGCGAGATTAAGTCCATAGTCACTTTTTCCTATTTCCACAGGGGAATTTCAGGTTGTTGCAATAATCCAGAGGGTTTCTGATGTTCAGCCTTGATTTTTGCACAAGTCAAGCATCTCCCAAGGAATTGTGCGATGTCCTTCTTCATTCCATGCCACCAATAGGATTCTTTTAAATCCTTGTACATCTTATTTGCTCCTGGATGAATCGAATATCGGGATTTATGTGCTTCTGCTAAGATTAATTCCCTCAGGTTGTGAACTTTCAGAATCCAAACTCGGTCTTTAAAGTGAAGCACACCATCCGACGTAGACTCCGATATTTGCTCAAAGTTGTGTGATCCTTCAGCCTTCACATTTTCTGCCATAAGTGCTTCTTTTTGAGCTCCAAGAACTCGAGTCCGGAGATCTGTTGGTACTACTGTCCTTGCTGCCTGAAATCATGTTGATTTACCTTTCGAGATCCCATTTGTTATATTAGACACCAAACCAGCTCTTCCTGTGTGGCCTTTTGCATCGCAGTCATAAATTCAGAGCAAATCCATCCATTTTGTCCATCGGATATTATATTGAACCAACATCCCTAATGCTCGAACTTTTGTAGGTTTTGATCTGGCCTTTCTACTTAGCGCATCGGCTACCACATTGGCCTTGCCCGGGTGGTATCAAACTTCACAATCGTAATCACTGAGTAACTCAACCCATCTCATTTGCCTCATATTAAGCAATTTCTGGTCTAGGATATGTTGAAGGCTTTTGTGGTTGGTGTAAATCGTACACTTTGTACCATACAAGTAATGTCTCCAAATTTTGAGTGCAAAGACCACCACTCCCAACTCTAGGTCATGAGTTGTATAGTTCTTTTCGTGGACTTTGAGTTAACCTGAGGAATAAGCTATGACCTTTTCCTTCTGCATTAGTACACATCCCAAACCTTGATGTGAAGCATCACAATAAACAACAAAGCCATCGTTTCCTTCAGGTAATGCCAAGATTGGAGCATTACACAACCTCTACTTTAACAGTCGGAATGCTTCTTCTTATGGTTCTCACCATATGAATTTCCGCTCCTTCTGAGTTAGCATGGTTAATGGTTTAGCAATTTTTGAGAAGTTCTCAATAAATCACCGGTAGTAACCCGCTAAACCCAAAAATTGACGGATCTCCGTAGGGGTTCTTGGTGCTTCCCACTTCTTAATTGCTTCAACATTTGCAGGGTCTACCTGAATTCCCTTCTCATTCACCACATGACCTACAAATTGTACCTCCCTGATCCAGAAGTCACACTTAGAGAACTTGGCATACAACATTTCCTTTTTGAGTAGCTCCAGGATAACCTCAAATGTTGTTCATGAGCTTCCTTACTTCTTGAGTATATCAAAATGTCATCAACAAAGACTATGACAAATTTATCTAAATAAGGTTTGCAAACCCAGTTCATATGTCAGGATATGAACTTAACTACCTAAGATTAACTGATTTGAATTGATCAGAGTGTAAACCAATAATCTTGTATTAAATCAAAGTCTAATTAAGAAGTTTGCGGAATAACACTTAATTATTTTGATAAAAGCTTTCAGAATCAATAACAAATAAACACAAGTAATAATCAAAACTGCTTGTATTGCTGAATCAGAATGATTACAATCACCTCTAATCTGTTTGATTAGACGAAGAACACAAACTGTTCTTAGGGTTTTACAACCTTAGAGGCTTATGAAAACTTAAACAAAAAGCAATTACAAACTTGAATACGCAGAAACTTCTAATACAATAGAAAACCTATTCTATGTATTTATAATGCTTTCTGATTTGTTTCTTTGAAGGACTCTGACTTCTCTGATAGTAGATATGCTGAAATCTTCGTGTAGATATCTTTTCCTGAATATCAGCACTTTCTGTTTATGAAACCGTTGAGCAGCTTGAATCTCTTAGCAGTTTGAGCAGGGCAGCTTGAGTGAAATTACTCTGGCAGCATGAACTTTTACACTAGCAGCTCGAGATTCTTCAACTAACAGCATGAACTTTGTACTTACATAGAAATTCTACTAACAGTATGAGAAG
Source organism: Centrapalus pauciflorus (assembly GCA_020465985.1). Lineage (NCBI taxonomy): Eukaryota > Viridiplantae > Streptophyta > Magnoliopsida > Asterales > Asteraceae > Centrapalus > Centrapalus pauciflorus. The sequence continues at coordinate 64,633 of JAANYP010001175.1, forward strand.
TCTAACTAACAGTTTGAACTACTTAGATTTCCCAACAATCTCCCCCTAACTTAAATTCTTTACACAAGACTTTAAGTTCTATACAAATAAGAAAATAAAATAAGTAAACTGTTATTTACAAACCAAGGCTTTCAAAAACTCACAACTGTGCAAGTTTCTGATTGACAGCCTTCAAAAACTCTCTCTTCAAATCTTCTTTATCACAGTATATTCTTACTGACCTCATTTGAAGTAGCATAGCCTTTGGAAGATCAAAGAATTCAAAATTTAAGAATATGCAGGATCCATTTGCAAACCTGATTCTGTAGGTCTTTGATTTGACAAACAGATCAACTTGTACAACTTTCATCTCCTTGGCATCTTCTATATCCTTCCTTATTGACTCTGGATCAAAAAGGCTTTGTAGATCTTTAATAGCTTGCTTTACTTGTGGGAGGGAAGATCTGACTTGAGTAGCAGTCCCAACTTGATACATTCTTGTAAGCTCATCTCTTGTCATCCCTTGAGCCATATGCATTATGCTTTTATACTCTTCCTCAGGACCAGTTTCTCTTCTTACTACAAAATGATATCTTAAGTCAATGTTACCCATTGGCTTAGCATACCAGTAAGTAATAAGAGGTTTGGAGAAATCATGCTGGTCAAGGGACTTTTCTATCTCCATGACTTGTTGCAGCTGATGCTCAAACAACACCCTTTTGACCTGATCAAGCTTTGCTTGTGAGATTGACTCTGGTTGAGGAACATGAGCAACAGCTTGAACAGAAGGAGCAAAATCATTGGCTGCAGCTTGAACTGAAACTTTTAATCTTTGGACTTTACTTTGGCTACCTTACGTTTCTCCATTTCCTTATCATGAATATCTTGCAGCCTTTCTGTGCTCATGGACTGAGCCATCTTCTTTGGGATACCAGCAGCAAAGGCAAAATTTATCAGGAATCTTCTATGCTCAGCCTTTGAGTGCCCTGTTGGCATCTTCCTTTTTCTTTCACCCTGCTTGACCACAAACCCTCTTAGGTAGTCTCCTAAGGTTTCATCATCTTGCATTGGGGCATGGGTTTGCTGCTCTAAAGCTTTATCTTGTTCTTCTGCTAATTTTCTGGCAATCTCAGCATCAAAGGCAATCTGGGCTTCTTTGGTAGAAAATTTGTGCTTTGGAGACTCTATAAGAATGCCCTTGCCCTTATCTTTTGTAGCAGAAGATGTAGCTTGGAATGAACTGATGGGAGCTTGAATACCTTCTCCTATAACAACTCCAGTTGCTTTTGTAGAAGCAGCTTGAGTTTCTAGGCTAACAGCTTGAGATGCTGTTGGGACTGTTAGCCTAGATTCTTGAACTGTTTGAGCTGCTTGGACTGATGCTGTTGGAGCTGCTTGGACTGCTTTAGGGATCTCCTGATTCTCCCCCTTTTTGGAAGCATTGGTTTGGTCAGGAGGACCTACAACCTTTGCCACTTGGGTTTGAATCATACGCTCTAATTGAATGATCTTATTCCCACAGAGGGTAAACCCTTTATGGAGATAATCCATTCTTTGATTTTGAGCCACTTCTGCCTGCCTGAGTGCAATTATTTGTGCCCCCTGTGCAGCAATGATGGACTGATGATATTCCAACATTGCTACGACAGGTTGCAGCTTGGGATCCGTCAATAGCATGAGTTGCAGACTAGCCTCAAGATCAGCAAACAAATGTGGTGCTTGTGATCTATCACTGGCATGAATACCAGAAGTAGAAACCTCTGGGCCCCTCTGTTCTTGGTACTGGGGACTTCCAGCTGGTGCTTGCACACCTGCTGTTGCCATGGGTGTGGTCTTAGAGATGTTGGCACTGTCCTGTGCCTCTTGTGCAAAAGCAACAGTAGTGCCAGCCACAGAACCCATATGGACTATCTCTGGTGAGATGTCCACCTCCTGATTGAGGTTGGGAGTGTCCTCAATGGGTGCCCTTTGGATATTCTGTGTAGAAGTGTCCTCCTGCACAGGGTTATTTGGCGCTTGTCTGAGGTCTGAGGAGGAAGGAGCTCCTGGACCTCTTTTCCTTTTATATAGTAGTAGTGGGGATGAGGGCTTAACAAAAGGAACTGAAGGCATTTGTGTATCATGAGGAGTGGCTTGGGGTCCTGGGGGTGAAGCAGTAGTGTTAGGCTGAGCCTGCTCAGGACCATCTCCTCTGTTTCTTGGAATGATGTTCATCATTGCAGATGGCAATGGAACGTCTACACTCAAAAAATTGGCACTTGGCTTTAAAAGCCTTTTAATAGAAGATAGTGAGTGCCTATGGGAAACATGTATCCTCTTATGTATATTAAAATTTGTGCAAGTTTTTGCAATTATTTCTGCTAAAAATCTAGGATACATCAAAAATTTCCCATTCTTTAGGGAATGATGCCTTAACATCCCCTGGAAGATCATATTTGAAAAATTGAACTGTTGGCCTGTTGAAAAGCACACCAAGGCAGTGGCAATGTTTGATGAAAATTCGGACCAACCAGTTCTTTTAGGGCTGATACACTGCTGAATAATGTGCACAAGATATTTCCATTTAGGAGAAAAGTGTGCTTTAAAGAAAGTAAAAGAATCAGCAGGACCCCTATATCCAATATTATAAAGACCAGTATGTAACTCATTAAGGGATAGGTCTGTTATACCTGAGGCATCTTGAAGATGCAGATGTTGTTGAATGGATTCCTCAGTCACTGTGATGGTAGTGCCATCGATTTTGGATGTCATAGAAGAGACTCCATTGATGGTTTTTACAGAAGCACGGTTCAAGAACTGCTCAATATGTGAGATCTATATGGTGGGATTGATATTGAGGGCATGATTGATATGTGAACTACGAAGGAATTCCATCATGTCATGGAACGGTTCAAGATCAGCGTGTTTGAGAGAGTAGGGTAGACAGTTATGTTCTTTGACGAACTCCATTGAAGATCAATCGGAGATTTTAGGGTTTTAGGGATGTGCGTGGGAATTGTTTCAGAGAACCAAGAAGGGTTCAAGAAGATATTTTGCAACTGGTAGTTACAATAGAACGAAACTGGAACCTTTAAAGGTTTTGAAAATATCCAAACCCGCGCACATACTTATGGAAATGACCAAATTACCCTGCACACTTTGACAGATCAAGTGAAATAACTACCAGTCCGAGAAAATGAACTAGCAGCTTGAGAAAATACTCAACCTGTTAGTTGAAAATTAGACGACTGGTAATGAAACAGTGACTCCCCCTTAATCAAGCATATGTACATAGAAAGATAAATTAATCCATATTAACCATACCAATATTTGATACTAGGAAGGTGAATCTTCCTACATCAAATGGTTTTGTAAATAGATCAGCTAACTGATCATCAGTGTGAATTTTGGTAACTTGGATTAATTTCTTCTCATTGCAATCTCTTATGAAATGAAATCTAATTTCTATATGCTTGGTTTTGGGAAATTTCACTGGATTTTGTACAATGCTAATTGCACTTGAATTGTCAATATAAATGGGAGTGGATAGGAAATTCATACCATAGTCTCTCAGTTGATTTTGAATCCACATAACTTGGGAGCAGCAACTTGCAGCTGCTACATATTCTGCTTCAGTAGATGATGTGGAGACAGTTGTTTGCTTTTTGCACTGCCAAGAGACCAATCTTGTTCCCAAGTATTGACATCCACCAGTTGTGGATTTTCTGTGAAGATTGCATCCTCCATAATCACTGTCAGAATAGGCTGTTAGTTTAAGAGGAGAGTCTTTAGGATACCAGAGGCCTAAATGTGGTTGGCCTTTGAGGTATCTAAAGATTCTCTTAACAGCAACCAAATTAGAATCCTTTGGAGAGCATTGAAACCTAGCACACACACAGACAACAAACATAATATCAGGTCTAGAAGATGTTAGATACATAAGAGATCCTATATGAGATCTGTATAAATGAATGTCCACATCTATGCCATCTTTGTCTGTATGGAGCTGCTTGTGAGGATCCATTGGAGTACTTGCAACTTTGGTGTCTTGATACCCAAACTTTTCCAGTATGTCTTTAACATACTTTGATTGACTTATGAAGAGACCAGTGGGCTTCTGCTTGACTTGCAATCCTAGAAAGAAAGTGAGTTCTCCCATTGAACTCATTTGAAACTTTTTGTGCATTAATGCCTCAAACTCTTTGCACAGACAATCATTTGTTGAGCCAAAGATGATGTCATCAACATAGGTTTGTACAAGCAGAATATCAGCTTTGATGGACTTTGTGAAAAGTGTTTTGTCCAGAGTGCCTCTCTTGAACCCATTCTGTAGAAGGTATGATGACAGAGTGTCATACCATGCTCTGGGGGCTTGATGGAGTCCATAGAGAGCCTTGTCTAGCTTGTAGACTCTGTCTGGATACTTGTAGTCCTCAAAACCAGGAGGCTGACACACATAGACCTCCTCTTCAATGGTGCCATATAGAAAAGCAGACTTCACATCCATTTGATACACTTTAAAACCTTTGAGGCTTGCATAGGCCAAAAACAGTCTGATGGCTTCAATTCTTGCCACTGGGGCAAATACATCCTCATAATCTATGCCTTCCTCTTGAGTGTACCTTGTGCTACTAGTCTTGCTTTGTTCTTGATGACTATCCCTCTCTCATCTTTCTTGTTTCTGAACACCCATCTTGTACCAATGGCTCTCTTTGCTCTTGGAAGATCAACAAGTGTTCATACATTCTGAATCTTGAATTGTAGCAGCTCTTCCTGCATTGCCTCAATCCAGGATGAATCTTTCAATGCTTCTGATACCTTTTTAGGTTCTAGCTGAGACATGAAACAAGCATGTCCAAAAGCAGCTAGACTGAATTCAGGAACTGCATGTTCAGCAGCAGCAGTCTCATTTTGAACCATTTTCCTTGTTTGCACAGGTGTACGTGGATCACCCATTATTTGATTGAGAGGATGATACTTGTGAACTCTGAGTGTAGGCTCTCTTTCTGTCTGAAAAGAAGATCCAAGGTTTGTATCATCTCCATCAGGACCAGTGGATGGTTCAGCTTCTGGAACAGCTTGACTTGAATCTGGGACTGTTTCCCTTTGTGTTGGAGCTGTTCTCTCAAGACTTGGGAGTGGCACTTCAGTGTCTGGATTTGTATCATGTTGAGCATTCAGAACCACTGGAGGGTCACATGACAGAAGTGGTATAGTTGTATACTCATCCCAATTGTTTGAATCTGCAGCAGTTTGAAACTTTGTGCCAACAGCTTGAGAATTTGTGTTGACAGCTTCAATTCTGTTGGCATCAGCTTCTGCAGTATACTCAACAAAGCTCAGAGAATTTGTTAGTGAATCTAAATCAAACAACCAATCAGGACCAGTGCCTTTGACATTTGCAGTATTTTCATTAAATTCAACATTGGCACTTTCTTCAATGGTTTTAGACACACTGTTATATACTCTATAGGCTTTGCTTTGAAATGAGTATCCTACAAAGAAACCTTCTTCAGCCTTACTTTCAAACTTCCCTAAGTGAGTCTTAGTGTGAAGAATGGTGCATGGACAGCCAAATGACTTGAAAAAGGCTATTAAGGGTATTCTATTATGGAATAACTCATATGGAGTTTTCCCTTGTGATTGAACATTCTGAACCCTATTTAGAACATAACAGGCTGTATTGACTGCTTCTGCCCAAAAGGTCATTGGCAGTTTTGAATCAGCTAACATGGTTCTAGCAGCCTCAATCAATGTTATGTTCTTTCTTTCAGCTACACCATTTTGCTGTGGTGTTTTTGGTGCACTATATTACCTAGCAATACCTTTGGACTCACAAAAGCTGTTTAGAATGTGATTTTTAAACTCAGTTCCATTGTCTGATCTTATCACCTTAACTTTTAAGTTGGATTGGTTTTCTATCTTAAGAATAAATGACTTAACTAGCTCAGCAGTTTTATCTTTAGACCTAAGAAAGTAAACCCAAGTAAATCTGGTGAAATCATCAACAATAACTAAACAGTAGGCCCTTTTATTCAAACTCAAAACAGATGTTGGACCAAATAGATCTATATGAATCAGATGTAGAGCAGATGAGATTGCATTTACTTCTTTGGCCTTATGAGAAGTTTTGTGTTGCTTGCCTTTAAGACATGCTACACAATGATCATCACATATTAACTCCTTTTGTGGTAAACCTCTTACCAAATTCTTTTTGACTAAAACAATCATGGACTTGAAGTTCATGTGACACATCCTTCTATGCCAAAGAGTAGACTCATTGGATGATGCTTTGGATATCAAACAGCTTAAGGTACTTGATTTGGATAAAAATTCTGTGTCCAAACAGTATACATTGTCCTTTCTTGGTGTTCTTAGTAAAACAAGATTTTCAGGAATTTTAAAATCTTTTGAAAGGACAATGCACTCAGAATCTGTAAACAAAACAATGTTTTGTTTGTCACAGATTTGAGAGACACTCAATAAATTATACTTAAGCTGTTCAACATACAAAACATCATTGAAAATCATGTTGCCTGCATTAACAGTACCTTTACCTGTAACCTTACCTCCTTTGGAGTTGCCTCCAAATGCAACAAATCCTCCATCAAAGCCCTTGAAATTTGACAAGCACTCATAATTGCCTGTCATGTGCCTAGAGCATCCACTGTCCAAATGCCTTCTGGTTTTATGTGGTGACCTATGGTTGCCCTGCACAAATAACAGCTTAGTTAGTAGTGGAGTAAACCCAAACCAAGTTGGTTTTGGGTTGTCCTTGTGCATTAACATAACTAAATACTGTCTTGGATTTCTTATACTTAGTAAGATCCACTTATGGAGTTTGTGGAGAGTACTTAGTTAGCACATGAGGTATCCAGGTATTTTGTCCATCCTTTTCAGTAACAGTCTCAGATAATTCATTACCAGTCCCAATTTTGAGCCTACCAGTCTGAATTGAGTCTGTAGTGCTAACAGCTTGAGAATTTGCACTAGCAGTCTCAACTTTAGACTTGGCAGTTTCAACATTTTTATCAACAGGTTTACCTGAGTTTGTACCTTTGACACACCATATTTGTTTAAAATTTACCTTTGATTTAGCTAAAACTTGTTTTTGGTGTGTGGACTGTTTCTTATTAACTTTTGTGAACCTGTGATCTACTGTTTTCTTTGGAACTGATGCAGTAGGAGGTTTGGCCTTTGGATTTTTTGAATTTTGAGAGTTTTTCTTTGGATGTTTCACAGTCTGTTTTGCAACAGATGGTTTATAAAAACAATCTCTGGCCAAGTGATTCTTTCTGCTACAATGAAAACATTTTTTGACTGTTTGAATTGGAAAACCAGTTTTATTTGACAATTTCTGGTTCTTGTTCCTCTGATTTCCCCTTACCTGCTGTTGTTTGGGAAACTTTTAGACACCATGCTTTTGGCATGTGCAGACTGGAACATTTTTACCCTTTCTATTATTCTTTGAAGAAGATGCAGTGTTACAGTTAGAAGGTACAGAAACCTGTGGGGCAGCATTGCACAAACTCATCTTCTCCTTTCCTTTGTTACTGGGGGCTTGGATTTCTATAGGTGCACTCATTGTTTTGTGTTCTTTCTCAACTGCTGTGCACTCACAGTCTCTATTTTGAATCTGATCTTCTTTAGATTCTGGACTATTATCAAGGATAGGATCTACAGTAGTCATAGACTCATCTAATGGTTCATTGACAAGCCTATCAGCAACCTCACTCATTGGATGAATATATTTGTTGTTGTATGGAGGTGCAGTAGCTCTGTAGCCTATACCTTCTTTGGGATTAACCTGAGATTTTACCCTATCTTTAGATTGGACTTCCATTAGGTGTTCCAGCTTTTGATTAGCCAATTTGAAGTTACCTAGATCTATATTGACAGATTCTAGTTTCTTATTAGCCTCTAACACCTTTTGTTCAGTCTCTTCTACCTTTTTATTTAGGGATTCTATTTTCTTATTTAGCTCCTTTTTCTCCCACTCATGATATGTTCTATCATGTCCCATTTGAATCTCATTATCCTTATAGTCATTGATCTGTTTTTCAAGATCTTCTATGGCTTGCATGTATTCATATCTCCTCTCTTCCATTTTAGCTAGAGTTTTACACATGCTCTCATTATGATCTCTCTACTTTTTAACCATATTTTTGCATGTTTGAGAGCAGAGTTTAGAGTTTACCTCAGATGGTAGTTCAGTGGAGGGAGACATTTGATGTTTCTGCCATTAGAGCTTGATTTTGAAACTCTTCCTCTGTCTGATCACTCCAGTCAAACACATTGTCTTCTTGAGAGACAAGTGCTTGTGATGATGAAGCATGATTAGTCTGCTGAGGCCTTGATGATTGTTGACTTTGAGATTTGCATTCTCTGGCAAAGTGGCCAAGCTTATGACATTTATAACACTCAACTTTTGACTTATTTAAAGCTGGTTTGCCTTCTGCTCTGCCTTGAAAGTTGGTCCTGCCAGTTCTTTTAAGAAACCTTTTTGCCCTCATGGTCAGCATTGCATGTTGCCACTTCAGATCCATCTCTTCAAGATCATCTAGATGAATCTGTTCTAGATCTTCAGCATTTAGAGCAAACAGTTTATCATTAGCAACAAAAGCCTCATAATGAGCTTCAGTTGAGTTGCCATCACCACCTGAAAAGGAATCACTGCCATGAGATTTTTCAGATGACAGAAGAGCAGTATTGTGATTATAAGAAAGAGATTTCTTTTTAGTATCAATCTCAGTCTCAAACACCCTCAGACTGTCGTACAGATCATCCAGTTCTATTTCATCAAGAGTATCTTTTGTTCTCCATTGAGCAGCATAAACTGTCCATTCTTCTCCAAGAGATCTGAGAAACTTTCTGTTGACCTCATCTTGATCCAGGCTGACTTTTGCACTTTCCAGTTCACTTATCAGTTTGTTGAACCTGTCAAAGATTTGAGTAAGGGTTTCATTCTTGCTACCAGAAAAGTTTTCATACTGCTGTTTCAAAAGATCCTTTTGATTTCTCTTGGTACAGGCATTACCAGCAAATCTTTTCTCTAAAGCATTCCAAAGAGAATGAGCAGTATAAAACTTTTTGAACTGATGTTGATAAGCATTAGGAATGGCTATTTGTAGAAGTGTAAGAGCTTTCATTTCATTCATTCTAGCCTTTCTTTCAAGTTCAGTTTTTGGAGGAGTTTTGACTAGTTTTCCCTCATCATCAAGTTATGGATCAACTACAGGAGGAAATTCAACAGCTTCCCATATGGCATAATCAAAGAATTGAATATGCTGTTGAATCCTGAGTTTCCACATCTCAAACTCAGTGGGCTTGAGCATAGACACTTTGAATCCTTGCCCAGATCCACTGCTGCTATTATCAAATTCCATTGCAAAAGATTAGAAATTTAAAAGAAAGCTTTCGACTTTGAAAAACAAAGAACAACCGGTGGCTCTGATACCACTTGTCAGGATCTGAACTTAACTACCGAAGATTAACTGATTTGAATTGATCAGAGTGTAAACCAATAATCTTGTATTAAATCAAAGTCTAATTAAGAAGTTTGCGGAATAACACTTAATTATTTTGATAAAAGCTTTCCGAATCAATAACAAATAAACACAAGTAATAATCAAAACTGTTTGTATTGCTGAATCAGAATGATTACAATCACCTCTAATCTGTTTGATTAGACGAAGAACACAAACTGTTCTTAGGGTTTTACAACCTTAGAGGCTTATGAAAACTTAAACAAAAAGCAATTACAAACTTGAATACGCAGAAACTTCTAATACAATAGAAAACCTATTCTATGTATTTATAATGCTTTCTGATTTGTTTCCTTGAAGGACTCTGACTTCTCTGATAGTAGATATGCTGAAATCTTCGTGTAGATATCTTTTCCTGAATATCAGCACTTTCTGTTTATGAAACCGTTGAGCAGCTTGAATCTCTTAGCAGTTTGAGCAGGGCAGCTTGAGTGAAATTACTCAGGCAGCATGAACTTTTACACTAGCAGCTCGAGATTCTTCAACTAACAGCATGAACTTTGTACTTACATAGAAATTCTACTAACAGAATGAGAAGTCCAACTAACAGTTTGAACTATTTAGAATATTTCCCAACATCATAAGATCCATGAATGCCGCTGATGCATTGGTCAATCCAAAGGGCAAAACAAGAAACACATAGTGCCCGTATCGAGCTCAGAAGGCTGTCTTTGGAGCATCCTCCTCTCGAACTCTCAATTGATGGTATCCTGATCGATGATCTATCTTAGAGAAATATGTTGCTCCTTGCAGCTGATCAAACAAATCATCTATTTGACGTAGGGGATATCGGTTCATGATTGTTAGCTTGTTTAACTCCCTGTAGTCTATGCACATTCGGAAAGGGCCATCCTTCTTCTTGACAAATAGGATTGGGGCTCCCCAGGGTGAAGAGCTAGGTCAGATAAAACCTTTGTCCTTGTAGTTGATCTAACAATTCTTTCATTTCAGCAAGTACTAAACGGTGAGGTGATTTGGCCACAGGTGCTGCCCCTAGAACTAAGTCGATATGAAATTCTACTTGTCTCAACAGGGGTAATCCGGGTAAATCTTCTAGAAAAACTTCAGGATATTCTTTCACCGCTGGATTCTCTAGGATCTGGTTCTCTTTTATCCTCTTATCCACCACATGGGCTACGAAAGCACAACACTTCTTCTTAAGGAATTATCGTATCTTCATACTAGATATGACCTTAAAATTCCTATTCGGTTTATCTCCCTGTATGATAAAGGTTTCGCCATTCTCAAGGGGTAATTTGATGATCTTTTCATAACAACAAATTTCTGCCCTATGTTTAGATAACCAATCCATTCCTACAACCACATCAAAACTTCCTAATTTGATCGGAATGAGGTCAATATCGAATGACTTATCATCAAGATTCAAACTACAACCATTTAAAACCACATTGACCTTAGCTTCTTGACCATTAGCAAACTCAATTACATAAGGATCATTTAAGTTTGTTGCATTCACATTAATCATGGGCCTAAGTTCAGTCGAAATAAAACTTCTATCTTCCCCTGAATCAAATAATATGGATGCATAGTGGTTGTTTAAGAGGAATGTACCAGTCACCACATTAGGGTCTTGTTTTGCCTCCTCAGCTCCTTGAACAAAGGCTCTTCCTCTCGCTTCTCTATCCAGATTTCGGTTATCACCAAGGCCCTTATTTAACTTCGGGCAGTTGTTCCTGAAGTGCACTTGGCTTCCACATTCATAGCAAGCCTTTCTGCCTTCCTTGTTTTCTTCCTTCTTCCTGTCATTCCCAGCTTTGCAATACTTCGTTCAGTGACCAATCTTCTTGCAGTTCATGCAGTAACCACATTTCCCTTCATGATGATAGTTGCATTTGGTGCACTTTGGAAGTCCCCCTAGATACTTTTTTTTTCTTCTGAACCTTGACCTCATAATTAGTCCCCAATTTCTGACTCTTCCCCGAGCTTTGCCCATGTCCTTTCCCCGTTTGGTTCTCCGCCTTCCTCTTACCAGTCTCTTTTCTCCCCAAAGTTCCTGCTTTAACCACATCATTCGTCAAACTTGTGGCAAGATCCACAACACTTTGAATTGTTGCAGGTTGTGCAGCCATAACGATTCCTCTGATTTCTGGAGCCAATCCATGAATGTAGCGTTCAATCCGCTTTTCTTCTGGGGTAACCATATGAGGGACTAGTCTTGATAAATCATGGAAACGATGAGTGTATCGATTAATCTCCTTCCCTATCATGGTATGATTCCAGAGTTCAGCTTCAAGTTTCTGGATTTCACTCCATGGACATAATTCCTTGCTTAGGAGACTGGTGAACTCCTCCAATGGAATTTGATTTGTTGCTTCACGACCACGGTTGCGAACTTGTGAATTCCACCATGTTAAAGCTCGATCTTCGAATTTTGCTGTTGAGAATTTGACTTTACAATCCTCCGCACATTGACTAATATTCAGTACGGCCTCAATGTGCTCAATCCATGTGATCAGCCCGGTCGCCCCTTCCGTCCCACAATATTCCTTTGGTTTACAAGACATGAAAGCCTTGTATGACCTCTCATTGTTTCGGTTATTTCGGTCTTTAGTATTATTGTTACGGTTGTTAAGACCTTCATTTCCAACTCGTCCAATGTTAATCCCAGCAGTTACTTGGGTCACTATGTCAGGAATCACATTTCTGATGTGTTGCCCTATCATCTACTCCAGATTAGGTTCACCATCAGAGTTACGTGTACTCCTTCCTGGTGGTATGATTCTAGCATCCAAATTACAATATTTGTTTAGAATTTGTTATATGTATGTGTTTTACAAACATTATTGCATTGAAATACATATATATATATATATATATATATATATATATATATATATATATATATATATATATATACACACACACACACACACACACACACACATATATATATATATATATATATATATATATATATATATATATATATATTCATTTATTTATTTACAAGTTATAATCAACCAAAACATAAACTTAGAACATCAAGTTTCATAGGAAATATCAGCATTACATCCCACGAATAACATTAAAAGTTCATATTTCGTTTGAAATTTAAACAGTACATCAGAATTTTGAAAGTTCATAATTTGCCTGATTATAACATTACATCCTTCATAAGATTTAATTCATAATGTTTGTTTCGAAATAAGAGTAAGGATAAGATGCTTTTTCCAAAACGTAACCATAGTTTCCATCCTTAGAATCGTGCCCACAGGATAGTCACCACCACAAGGACTACAAACACCGCACACATAGTCCCCACAATAAAGCATAGGTAACCCTCCAGTCTCCTAGCGGCCATCTTGGCCTCATCAACAGTCCTCCTAGATTGCGTAAACGCAGTAAGCACTTCGTCGAATGCCTCAGCCAAACTAGTCACCAATTGCTGCTGATAAACAAAGTCATGCCTAATTTCCCTAACAAATAAGTCCAAAACAAAGGAAAAAATAAATTCTCTTTAATATTTTCAATAATTTACTAAGTAAAAATTAACTAAGTGAAAAATTAAACAAAGACATAGAATAAAAATATTTTTGAAATTTTCAAAATATATGGCAAATAAAAATGAGCAAAAGAATAAGAGAAAAAAAAATCTTTTTTTTTTGTTTTTCAGAGTACGTTACCTAAGGGAAAACAAAATTAACTTAAGATAAAGTAAAATAATATAAAAAATAAAATACAGTTAACTACATATCCTGATTAACATCCCCTCAAATGAACAATTAACCCTAAAAATCCTTGTACGCTTTGGAATATAGACAAACCGGGATTTATTTAGCGTCCCACTCAACTTTGAACAATTCACATACCAACTTTCAAGATCATTAACATTATAGATATACTTAGATAAAGAAACACTAAACACAAGTTTGTGACACGACCTTTAAATTTAATAGTTAGATATTTTCTAACTAAAGGAATTTCAAAGATTTAGTTGTTTGAAATTGAATTATTTAGAGAAAATCTGAAATTTAAATAGAATGTGGATTCAACATGCCGATTTGAGATACTAAGAACTGAAAACGAGGTTCGTATAAAATCTTAATAAAAATATAAGCAAGTTGAAATTCCGTGCCTACAAAATATTATTCAATTGTCCATTTTTCTACGTGATTTTTAATGAAATGATACATGACGTCTATGTGTTTTGTTCGTGAGTGCTGCACGGGATTGCAAGATATGGTAATTGCGCTTCTGGAATCGCAGTATATTGGGATGTTGGTGAGAGAGAATCCATAATCACGTAATTGTGTTCTCATGCACAACACTTTAGAGCAACAGCTTGCAGCTGTTACATACTTAGCCTCGCCTGTGCATGTGGAGAGACAGTTCTGCCCTTTTTGGAAGACCAACTTATCGATCTGTCTCCCAGAAACTGAATCCCGCCTGAGGTGTTTTTCCTGTCTACTCTGCAACCTGCAAAATCAACATCTGAAAACGCGGTAAGATCGAAATTTGTTCCCTTTGGATACCATAGACCAAGATCGGGGGTACCCTTAAGATAACGAAATATGCGTTTTACCTCAGTGAGGTGTGATTTCCTCGGGAATTGCGATAGTCGTGCAAGAGTCTAACTTATACTTCTTGAGGATGTCAATAGCATATTTCGACTGGTTCACAAATATCCCATATTCAAGTTGTTTGATTTGTAATCCGAGGAAAAAATTCATTTCCCCCATCATACTCATCTCAAACCTGGAATCCATTAGGGATGAAAAATCCTTACATAACCTATGGTCAGTGAATCCTAATATAATATCATCTACATATATTTGGACTAACATTATGTCCGGGCCTTCCTTTTTAGTGAATAGGGTTGTGTCTTCCACACCTTTACTAAAACCAGTAGAGGTAAGAAAATTAGAAAGACTATCATACCATGCTCGAGGTGCTTGTTTTAAACCATAGAGGGCTTTATCTAGCACATAAACATGGTCTGGTTTATGTGCATCAATAAAACCTTGTGGTTGTTCAACATACATCTCTTCGTTCAATTCACCGTTTAAGAAGGCTGGCTTGACGTCCATCGGGTACACCTTGAAGTCCTTGTATGCGGCATACGCCAAGAAGATTCTGATAGCTTCAATCCATGCAACTGGAGCGAAGGTCTCGTCATAATCAATGTCTTCTGTTTGTTGGTAGCCTTTGGTGACTAGTCTCGCTCTGTTTCTTACCACAATGTCGTTTTCGTGTTGATTGTTGTCACACCCCGTTACCCCGGTTGGCAACGAAGTGCGACGTCGCGGAAGCGTAACCATAATCATAATGAACGACCACTATATGGACGTTTTCAAAAATACATCGGCGTAACTTTAAAAGACATAAATGTTTTACATAACCCAAAATGATAAAGAGAAGTTTGCAAGGTACAGAGATTTAAATACATAATTAAATCATCCAAAATAATGCAAATAAATCTCCGAAGGTTTGAAACTGAGTGCGACTCCTTAAATGCGGAAGCTTGAAAATACTACCGATGTGATGGACTTGCCTTAATTTCCTGAAAATACACGCTAAAATACGTCAACAAAATTGTTGGTGAGCTCATAGGTTTACACGTAAATCTGACTTGTATGGACAACAATAATAGAGATTGAATTTATAAAATCATAAATTCCTTGTTATGTATTACATATAAACCATCATGCAACCGAAGCTTAATTTAAAATGAGTTTGCCCTGTGCAGTATTCCCATACGTAATACTGTGTGTTGAATATATATGCACCCGCTGTTAGCCAACCCGACTAACCCGAGTGGGGGACATGACTCCCAATAGATCTATCCACAATATATTCGCGCTTACAAATAAATGCAATTAACGGTTCATGATATAAGGGCTAATGGAACCACATGTGTAATACATAATAGAAATGAAGATATTTCTGTGTCCATATAAAAACGAAGCATGTATTTCATCCCCAAAACATAACAGTGTGAAAATAGGGGCTATGAGAACTCACCGAGCGTGTGATGGTAAAAACTAGCGTAATGTGCTTTTTAGCGTAAAGGGACGGATGATGCACCGAGCGAGATTAAACGGGTCCTAAATGATAATAAGGACTTAATATCTCTAATATATGATGATATATATATATTTATAGATTCTTATGTCTTAAATCACCCAACATTACAAGTTTATAAATAAAATTTGCTTAAAACGTCAAGTTTATATATATATATATATATATATATATATATATATATATATATATATATATATATAATTTTCCAGCTTTTTTGGAGGTTTTTCGGCCTACTTTGAGGCTGTTTTTGACCAAGCCCCAAAATGTTTTAGACTTTGGTTTTCTAGGACATTAAACTACTATATACAAAGGATTTTTAGAATCAAGAACGGCCATTTTTCGAGATGCTTAGGTTGGTGAGAAAGCTCGTTAAAAACCCTATGTTGGCCATTTTTGAGCTGTCAAACTTTCGGTTTCCCAAATAATTTCTGGAGGTCTTAAACTCCAAAATAAATTATGAACAATTCCAGATCTATAGTTAAGACATAGATCTAACTTTTGAGACAAGAATCAACTCATTTCGTTGAGTTATGAATTAGTTATGATTTTTCAAATTCGATATAAATTTTCTGCCGAAAATCCGTAGTTTATAAACTTAAAACAACTTATGATTCTTGTTGTTTATTCAAAGACTACTTGTACAAAAGTTGTAAAAGTTATATAACACATATATAACACATGTTTTCATAATATTAACATGTTTATAATGTGTTCATATATTCATATGCACATTTAAAGAAACAACTTAAAAATAAAAACTAGAAACTTATAAACTTGAGTTTTTATGAAACTTGTTGTTGGTGATTATATATATTATGCAAGACTTATATAAACATAAATATATGATGAGATAAGTTAGTATTTACTTACTTTGAAGTATTTATAATATGATTTTGAGTAGAAGTTGAAATCCTTTGCAAGATATGCACCAAAACTCTTGAATTTCTTGAAGAACACTTGAATGAAGAAGTTTGTGATGTGTGTGTGCCTTGGCCGGATTTAATAGGAGAGAAGAGAGGATTTTGGTGTGAATAAAATGAATGAAATGCCTTCCTATTTATAGAGAAATTTTTGGTCTTTCAAATGATGAAAGGCATGGGAGACAAAAGTTGTGTGCACTTTTAAACAAAATGATGGTGTTTAAAGTAATATTAAAAAAATAAAAGTCAACTTCTAATACACCACATGTCTATGGCCTATGGCCGGCCATATACATGATTTATACATGTATTTATATTTTTTTTTTGTATAAATGTATTTAGAAATGTATTCTTGTATTTTTCCTTTTCTTGTAATTTTATAAATACTTATGGATGCATTGTTGTAATGAATTGTTTTAGTCTTGCATAATTAATGTTAAGTAATTGTATTAGTGTATGATTAGTGTCACTAATCATGATTTAATTATGTACTTAGTTGAATTAATCCCTCATATCGTAAATTGATCGGATTAATTGATTTCCCGATTCATCGCACCGAAGAATTTTGATTCTAATGGAGTTGAATTTTCTAATAAATCTTGTTAATCACTTGATTAATTTCTAATGACCACTAATTAGGTTATAATTGGCTATTAAATACAGATTAGGTCATTGTTGCTAACCTGGTTTAGTGCCGGATGTTACAGTCTCCCCCTGTTAAGGGAATTTCGTCCCGAAATTAGCTCGTGTTCTCCACTTCTTGAGTACTTGAGAACAGGTGAGGGTACTTTTCTCGGAACTGATCTTCGCGTTCCCACGTAAACTCAAGACCTCGCTTAGAGTTCCATCTGACTTTCATTATCGGGATCCGGCTGTGCTTTAGTTTCTTGACTTCTCGGTCCATTATTTCTACAGGTTGTTCAATGAAGTTCAACTTATCGTCTAATTCCAACTCGTCCATTGGTATAACGAGTGATTCATCAGCCAGACACTTCTTAAGATTGGACACGTGGAAGGTATTATGGACGTTACTAAGCTCTGGGGGCAGATCGAGTCGGTAAGCTACCGGGCCAATTCTTTTGGTGATCTTGAATGGTCTGATATAACGAGGATTGAGTTTTCCTCGTTTCCCAAAATGGATTACGCCCTTCCAAGGCGAGACTTTTAACATTACTTGATCTCCCTCTTGGAATTCCAAATCCTTCCGTCGAACGTCTGCATAACTTTTCTGTGATCCCGCGCGATCTTTAACCGGTTACGAATCTGGGCTATCTTTTCTGTAGTCTCCTGGATGATCTCAGGTCCAGTAATCTGACTATCTCCTACTTCAGCCCAACAAAGAGGTGATCGACACTTTCGCCCGTAGAGTGCCTCGAATGGGGCGGTCTTAATGCTCGAGTGATAGCTGTTGTTATAGGAAAACTCGACTAATGGCAGGTGCCTGTCCCAACTTTTGCCAAAATCGACGACACATGCCCTTAGCATGTCTTCCAAAGTCTGAATCGTCCTTTCACTCTGACCATCTGTTTGCGGGTGATAGGCTGTGCTCATATCTAGTCGTGTACCCAGTGCTTCTTGAAATGACTGCCAAAATCTTGATGTGAACCGGCTGTCCCTGTCTGATATAATTGATACTGGCACTCCATGCCTTGAGACGACTTCTTTAAGATAGATTTGCGTTAACTTATCCATCTTATCAGTCTCCTTGATTGGAAGGAAATCTGTGGATTTTGTTAGGTGGTCGACTATTACCCAAATGGTTTCTGATGTTTTATCTTAACTTTGGAGCATGTTACGAATTTCTGACAGATGTGGCAATGTCATTCTTCATGATAGGCCACCCGTATAGCTCCTTAATGTCATGATACATTTTATCAGATCCGGGGTGAACGACATATCTTAGTTTGTTTCCTTCATCCATAGCCAGCTTTCTTATTCCACCAAACAGAGTAATCAGATTCTATTCATGAAATATCGATTTCTATTAGCCCTTATCCTAAACTATTTATCCACTTGTACTCTTAACTGCTTAGCTCAATAGTTTTCCTCAGGTGATAACGAATTTTCACGGTTGCAATTACTTATTAGTTTCATCCAACGGTACTACTTAGTATTCGACTCTTTCTGGTTCAAGATGTGTTGGAGGCTCTTATGGTCTGTGGATACAATACACTTCATACCGTACAACTAATGTCTCCAAGGATAAAGACTACTGCTTCAAGATCCTAATCATGCGTTGTGTAAATCACCTAGTGAACCTTAATTTTTCATAAAGCATAAGCTATGACCCTATCTTTCTGTATCAACCCATTGTGTGAAGCGTCCCAGTAATCTACAAATTTCTTGCTTCTCTTGGATAAAATAAGCGCACTACGCAGTTTGTGCTTTAATAACTGATGTGATGTCTCCTGATACTCGCCCCAATCATACTTAATGTCTTTTCGGGCCAGTTCAGTTAGAGCCCCGGTGATCTTTGAGAAATTTTTGATAATTGCCTATAATAAGTGGGAAGTCTTAAGGACTGTCGTATCTCTATGGGGGTTCTAAGAGTTGACCAATTCTTGATAGCCTCGATATTTGCGGGGTCGACTTGGATCCTTTTACTATTGATCACGTGATCGAGAAATTTCACCTATTTTAGTCAAACTTAGAAAGCTTGGCTTATAGTTGTTCCTTCTTCAACAACTCTAGAATTAGTCTTAAATGTTTGCTCGTGGTCCTCCTTGTTTTGTGAGTATATTAAAAGACATTCATGAATACAATCACGAATTTGCCTAGATAAGGTTTGCACACCCGATGAGGTCCATGAGTACCGTCGGGGGTACTGGTTAATCCAAACGTCATTAATAGGAATTTACGATGACCGAAACGGAATCTGAAAGCTGTCTTTCGAATACCTTTCCTGCGAACTCTAACTTGATGATAACCAGACCTTAGGTCGATCTTCGAATAGAAGCTTAATGCTTGGAGTTTGTCAAACAAGTCATCGATCCTTGGAAGAGGGTATTGGTTCTTTTAGCTTATTTAACTCTCGGTAATTGATGTACATCCCAAAAGTTCCATCCTTCTCCTTTATGAACAAAACTGGAGCTCCTCCAAAGCGAGGAACTCGATCTGATAAACCTTTTATCTAAGAGCTCCTACAGTTGGTTGGACGATTCTTACACTATTGATGGGGCTAATCGGCATGGTGCTCGAGCCACTGGTACCGCACCTGATAGTAGGCCAATTTTTTTTAATTTGACTTGCCTCGATGTTGGGAGTTCAGGTAAGTGTTCTGGAAAAACTTTGGGGTAACCGTAAATAATAAGAATATTTTCGAGCTGCTTTCCCTTTGGCTCCCTCTCTATCAACACTTTAGGGTCCTAAGGCTAGAGATGATGCTTACTTTGGTATTTCTTGCTTTGCCTTGGACAGTAAGGACCTTCTTATTGGGTAAAGGCATATGAACTGTGTTCTTGTTGCATACTATTTCCACATGATTTTCGGTAGCCAATCCATGCCTATGACCACGTAAACACTTCCCAGTTTGATGGGTATCAAGTCTGTTTCAAAGAGTCGGCCTACTAATTCTAAGGAGCATCCTCGACTTATATTATTTGTCTTAAGCGTCTCACTGTCATCAACCTCAATAGCATAAGTAGCACTTAATGGAATTTATCTGCTTAGTGAACTTAGTGGATATACAGCTCCTATTAGCACCAGTATCAAATAGTAGAAATGCATAAGTGGTATCTAATGGGGTAAGAGGATAAGTCTACGGGTTTGAAATTTCTTAGGCAGATAGTCACAGCTTTATCTTTTCCTACGCAGAGTTGTAGTTAAAACTTAATTCCTCATAAAAGTTCTTGATACTTAATCTTTGTATATGATATGGTCAAAATTTTCTGATAAATTCTTAAGCCTTATTTACCCTAAGATATATTAGATAGTATAGCCTATATAAATACTATAAAATGGTAGAAGGGTACTAAGTATGAGATGCCTCTGGGGTTTCCTCGTACTCGAGAGCGTTAAGTCGTTGGGTTAGTTCTACATTACGGGCTTTGCGCTCTGCTAGGCGCTGTCACAATTTGTCTATTTCGTCTTGTTGAATCACTTGGGTATTCTGGTTGTCCCAAGGTATATTGAGGGTTTGTATTGCCTCCTGCTTAATCCTTGCAAAGATCTCACCGACCTCTTGGTTGATTTTGTTGAAATTGGAGGTCGTTTCTGGCGGCCCATGCCACTAACAGGGGCATCGTTTGTTACATAGGTTTCTGGGTAAGTGTCGGCACTTGAGAGGAAGATGGTGTTCCGACTTCAAACTGGTGTTGGATCCCTTCCTCGTTTCTCCACTCTTGGAGAGTGTGAGGCATCCATTCCCACTGTCTTACGTTCGCCTATCGTTACAGTTGCGGGCTTGGCTGATGAGTAGGTACCGGGATAGACTCCCGTTGTGCTAGTCACACCCTTTTCCTAGGGGTGAACTTCCTTAATGGTCCATTGGGATGGCTTCTGAATAGGGTGTAGGGTGGCATATGTGGTGGTGATGGTGGAGCAATTTGTGTTGCAGGGCCACAATTGCCCTCCTTGTGCTTTGACGAGTCCATTACATCGTCATTGATTTAGTCTGGGTGGGTTCCTGATCCAATGTATACCTCAGTGTCACCTTGGCTTCTATGTTCCATGGGTGAGAATTCATCCTCTGAGTCAAAGAGGATAATAACCATATTGTTTGACATGTTATTGTCATCAGGGTCCATATATGTGTTCACAATTCTTGAAGAAAGCTTAGTTTTGTAACAGTTATAGTCTAGGTACTAATGCAACCTAGTTCACTATAACTATGGCTCTGATACCAATCTGTCACACCCCGTTACCCCGGTTGGCAACGAAGACGTCGCGGAAGCGTAACCATAATCATAATGAACGACCACTATATGAACGTTTTCAAAAATACATCGGCGTAACTTTAAAAGACATAAATGTTTTACATAACCCAAAATGATAAAGAGAAGTTCGCAAGGTACAGAGATTTAAATACATAATTAAATCATCCAAAATAATGCAAATAAATCTCCGAAGGTTTGAAACTGAGTGCGACTCCTTAAATGCGGAAGCTTGAAAATACTACCGATGTGATGGACTTGCCTTAATTTCCTGAAAATACACGCTAAAATACGTCAACAAAATTGTTGGTGAGCTCATAGGTTTACACGTAAATCTGACTTGTATGGACAACAATAATAGAGATTGAATTTATAAAATCATAAATTCCTTGTTATGTATTACATATAAACCATCATGCAACCGAAGCTTAATTTAAAATGAGTTTGCCCCGTGCAGTATTCCCATACGTAATACCGTGTGTTGAATATATATGCACCCGCTGTTAGGCAACCCGACTAACCCGAGTGGGGGACATGACTCCCAATAGATCTATCCACAATATATTTGCGCTTACAAATAAATGCAATTAACGGTTCATGATATAAGGGATAATGAAATCACATGTGTAATACATAATAGAAATGAAGATATTATTGTGTCCATATAAAAACGAAGCTTGTATTTCATCCCCAAAACATAACAGTGTGAAAATAGGGGCTATGAGAACTCACCGAGCGTGTGATGGTAAAAACTAGCGTAATGTACTTTTTAGCGTAAAGGGACGTATGATGCACCGACCGAGATTAAACGGGTCCTAAATGATAATAAGGACTTAATATCTCTAATATATGATGATATATATATATATATATATATATATATATATATATATATATATATATATATATATATATATATATATATATATATATATATATATATATAGATTTTTATGTCTTAAATCACCAAACATTACAAGTTTATAAATAAAATTTGCTTAAAACGTCAAGTTTATATATATATAATTTTCCAGCTTTTTCGGAGGTTTTTCGGCCTACTTTGAGGCTGTTTTTGACCAAGCTCCAAAATGTTTTAGACTTTGGTTTTCTAGGACATTAAACTACTATATACAAAGGATTTTTAAAATCAAACACGACCATTTTTCGAGACGTTTAGGTTGGTGAGAAAGCTCGTTAAAAACCCTATGTTGGCCATTTTTGAGCTGTCAAACTTTCGGTTTCCCAAATAATTTCTGGAGGTCTTAAACTCCAAAATAAATTATGAACAATTCCAGATCTATAGTTAAGACATAGATCTAACTTTTGAGACAAGAATCAACTCATTTCGTTGAGTTATGAATTAGTTATGATTTTTCAAAGTCGATATAAAGTTTCTGCCGAAAATCCGTAGTTTATAAACTTAAAACAACTTATGATTCTTGTTGTTTATTCAAAGACTACTTGTATAAAAGTTATAAAAGTTATATAACACATATATAACACATGTTTTCATAATATTAACATGTTTATAATGTGTTCATATATTCATATGCACATTTAAAGAAACAACTTAAAAATAAAAACTAGAAACTTATAAACTTGAGTTTTTATGAAACTTGTTGTTGTTGGTGATTATATATATTATGCAAGACTTATATAAACATAAATATATGATGAGATAAGTTAGTATTTACTTACTTTGAAGTATTTAGAATATGATTTTGAGTAGAAGTTGAAATCATTTGCAAGATATGCACCAAAACTCTTGAATTTCTTGAAGAACACTTGAATGAAGAAGTTTGTGATGTGTGTGTGCCTTGGCCGGATTTAATAGGAGAGAAGAGAGGATTTTGTTATGAGTAAAATGAATGAAATGCCTTCCTATTTATAGAGAAATTTTTGGTCTTTCAAATGATGAAAGGCATGGGAGACAAAAGTTGTGTGCACTTTTAAACAAAATGATGGTGTTTAAAGTAATATTAAAAAAATAAAAGTCAACTTCTAATACACCACATGTCTTGTAATTTTATAAATACTTATGGATGCATTGTTTTAATGAATTGTTTTAGTCTTGCATAATTAATGTTAAGTAATTGTATTAGTGTATGATTAGTGTCACTAATCATGATTTAATTATGTACTTAGTTGAATTAATCCCTCATATCGTAAATTGATCGGATTAATTGATTTCCCGATTCATCGCACCGATGAATTTTGATTCTAATTGAGTTGAATTTTCTAATAAATCTTGTTAATCACTTGATTAATTTCTAATGACCACTGATTAGGTTATAATTGGCTATTAAATACAGATTAGGTCATTGTTGCTAACCTGGTTTAGTGTCGGATGTTACAATTGTTCTTCAAGATCCACTTGGTCCCGATTATGGTTCAGCCTTTTGGTTTTGGAACTAACCACCATACTCTTAGCTGTTCAGATTGGTTGAGATCTTCCTGCATAGCTACTATCCACTCTGGGTCTTTCAAGGATTCTTCCACACGAGCAGGATCTATCATACTAAGGAATGACGCAAAGAGACATTCATTAGCAGATGCCCTTTGAGTTTGGACCCTGGTAGAAATATCACCAATGATTTGTTCAGTTGGGTGATTTCGAGTCCATTTTGGCTCGTGTGGCAGGGGTGAAGGTGATGGAATCTCAGTGGTGAGGGTGGGATGGGTGAACAGTTCTGATCGATGGTTTCAAGTGACGATACCACTGGTTCCGGTTCAGGTTATGTTGGGTCTTCTAAAGGGATAATGTTTTTGACTATGTGTAAGGGTATTAATGGAGTAGATTTAACTTGAAGAGTGTCTGTGGATGAGGTGGAAGGTGAAGATGATGAAGTAGATGGTGCATGGATTGGTGAGGGAATTGATGGATCTGACGGTGGTGGTTGAGCAGCTAAATCAGATGAGGATGTGTTAACTGCAAAAGATGAAACAGAAGATGAATTAATACTAGGACCAAAGAATTCTACATAAAAAGGATCAAATAAATTAACTAAATCAGAAGAAGAAAAAGCAGTAGATTTTGATGAGTCTCCAAGCATTTGAGTAATGCGTGGTCCTGATTGGTGAACTTCTGAAGCGATTTCAGCCATTTCATCGAATGTGATATGCACACTCTCAATAATTGTCCTGGTGCGAGTGTTGAATGCACGACATGCCTTTGAATTGGATGAATATCCAATAAAAATCACTTCATCCTCTTTCTCGTTGAATTTTCCGAGGTTGTCCTTGTCGTTCAACACATAGAACCTGCAACCAAATACTCGTAAGTACTTGGTATAAGGAACTATATTTAAAATGAGTTGATATTTAGTTTTATTGAAACGCCTACGCATTATTCGGCGGTATTGCGTGTAACAGGCTGTTGACATGACTTCAACCCATAAGAACGGAGGTAGCTTTTGAATACTTCTGCATCGTGTGAGCAGATTCCACAAGGGTATGGCTACGTCTCTCAACAATACCATTCTGTTGAGGTGTTCGTGCAGCTAAAAACTGATGGTGAATGCCCTTGGATCGCAGAAAATTCTCTATTACCGAGTTGTTGAATTTCGTGCCGTTGTCAGATCGGATTGATTGTACTGACAGCTGCTGTTGGGTTTCGACACTCTTGATGAAGTCTATGATTTCTTTATTTGTCTCATCCTTGGATCAAAAGAATTTTACCCAAGTATATCGGGTATAGTCATCCACGATAACCAAAACGTACCGCTTCCCGTTTATGCTTTGCGTTCTCATAGGACCACATAAATCCATATGTAGTAACTCCAAGACCCTTTTTGATGATGGTTCAGGCTTTGGCTTGTGAGATGATCTCTTCATCTTTCCTTGCTCACATGCTCCACACAGATGGTCCTTTTCGTAACGAAGATCTGGGAGTCCCTTAACCAGTTGTTTCGATGCCAGCTTGTTCAGATTTTCAAAATTCAAGTGCGATAGCTTTCGATGCAATAACCAAGAATTTTGATGAGGATTTTGACAACAATCAAATGCTATCCTTGAGCATAAGCTTAGCAACGTCTATGGTATACAGGTTTGAGTTGCGGGAACCAATTAGAATTTCATTCCCATCACTGTTGTTAACACTACAGTACTTAGCCCTAAATGTGACTTCTAGCCCTTTGTCACAGAGTTGTCCTATGCTTAATAGATTATGTGATAACCCTTCAACATATTCAATATCCTTGATGACTAGATTATTTAGAACTAGATCCCCGTATCCTTTGATCTGAGCATGGTTATCGTTACCGTACTTAACTGTTCCATAATATTGTTCTACTATATTCTACAACAACTCTGTCCTCCCAGTGATGTACTTTTAGCAACTCGAATCCATGTACCAAATGGACTTTGCCTGTAAAGAAAATTTGTTACAATTAATATTCTTGGGCATATGAAAAAAATTCATTGGAAAAATTGACATGCAAATCGTGTTCTGAACCGGGTCGTTCAGAAAACATGAAGGGTTTAGAACGGAATCTGAGCTGAGTGCACAGAAGCCAAACTTGTCCGTTTTAGCACAAAATTGTACATTAATCGACCAACAGAAGAAGGGGTCCTAGTCCGAGAAAACTAGAAGCCATAGTATTGAAGTGTGGGTCCTGATCTGATGTAACCAAGAAAAATCTGCATAAAATCACACAACTTTGGGTACCCATCTTAGGATGAGTCCTTTTTGGTTACGTGTTCCAGGTGTATATGGCACATTCACAGTTTTAGGAACCCATAATTCCCTTTTGTGTCGTATAGATGCAGAGCCTTTTGGGATCCATTTGTGTTTAGACCCAACTGGCTTTGAAACCTTAGGCGATGAAGTTGCCATTGGTTTTGGACTTTTTGAAACCTATTTTGCATTTCCTTTTGGTGTAGGCCTAGGAAAAATACATGAATTAAGTTTTGGTGAGGCCAATGATGCACTGTTATTAGTTTTCTTTTTACGAATACGTTTTACAGGATAAGGTACGAATTTATTCATTACAAGTACTTGATGTCTAAATGTAGTTGGACATAAAGTAAACAAATCCACAAATGAATACTTCAAACACGACATAGAATCCTTTACAGAACAAACATTGTTTTCTTAGATTATATTCATCCTATCTTTTAAAACAAAAACACTTTGCATTTCAGCCTTATTCATGAAAAAACTAGAAAAATCTTGCATAGTAGTTTTGGAAACTCTTCTCACATGATCTGTAGGCACAAAACAAGGAGAGTCAGTACGTTCGGAAAACTTAGATTTAGAGAGATTTTCTTGGTCAGTGGGTTTCTTAGAAGGAAGTATGTCTGGTACCCGCGTCCCATGTATCTTCTATCATAATACATTGGTAGAACTGATATAGCCTTTTCCAATAACTTAGGATTTCTAAAACTAATTCCTTGATTGGAATGACAAAACCTGTTTTCTTTGGGTTGATTTAGATGAATAGTTTTTTCAGTCTTCCCCTCTTTAGAAATTCATCATCTAGGATTTTGATCCTTGAGTACCAACCTATTCTATCTTTTTCAATCTTTTTGTATTTTCTCTCGTTGTCCAAATTTTCCACGCTTAAAGACTCAAATCTTTTGGTGAGAACAGAAAGTTCTGACTTCAAGGAATTCTTTTCCTCAGTGATTGTATCAATACGATTCTTAAGGTAAATATTCTTATCCTCATCCATTACTTTTTCACGTAAAAGGTTTTAACCAAATAAAGCTCGTTTGACCAGTTCTTTTCAAACGTGTCCGATGTTTCTTTTAGAGATTGGGCCAGTTGTTCTACTTTGACACAATTTTCTTTCTCAGAATTGTACTTAATTAGCTTCTAACACAAGTATTTATGTGTGCCATTTACATTCACTTTGTACTAATTTTTCATTCCAAGACTTATGAAAGTAAAAGGAATGTACCTCATTTGTCTAAGAATATGATGTAGAGCATTCTGAATCCCCGGACTTGGACATCAGACAGGCTGTAGGATCATTTGACTTCTCCCCCTCTAGAGACATGTCTGATTCCGAATCAGAAGTAGTTGCACTATCCGTGAATCCGATCCTCTCAACCATAGAGCAGTTTCGGCCTTTGTCTTCCTCCTCATCATATTCTTCATATACCCTATAGTCTTCGTATGCAACAAGGGCCATTGCATCAGCCTGCTTTTCAAAACTGCGACAATTCTTTCATGGTAACCTAGGTCACGCTCGAATTGATTTTTGCATTCTCGAGAAAAGTGTCCGTGTTTTCCACATTTGTATCAGCCACGGTCTTTACATGATCTGGGTTTATCAATTCTCGGCCATTCATCTATTCTTTCAGGCCTCTTAACAGCGCGGCGGGAGTCCTGGCTATCATCACGACGATTATTCTCCCGCTAGTTCCATTTTCTCCTATCATCACGCCTTTCATAACGGCGATCATCTCTATATTCCCGTCGATCATCTCTTCGATCTCTACAGTCGCCGTACCGTCTATCGTCCCTGTCATCTCTCGTTCAATCACCTCTTCTTATATCATCACTCTCTTCTCATCTCTCCAATCATCAGAATACCTTCGAAGTCCAGTGTCATAGCGAAGCTGATTGTTCGTTTTGTTTCGATAGAATCGATTCTGTTGAAGACGATTCGACCACAAGGCGATTTGTTCTTGGAAGTTTGCCTCTTCATCATCAAAGGGCTCAGACATTGGTGGTGTGACGTATTGGTATTGAAAGGATGAATATGTTTGGTTGTAGTAGGTTGTGGGAGATGGGTTTTGTTGTGGTTCCCCCTATTATAACTATTTACTTATTGTTATATTATTGTTATCCCATTCAAACTAAAAAAAAAAAAGGTTTTTCAAATGATAATTATTTGTTATTAGTTTTCTAAAGTTGGTAAAAAATTCGTTAACGGTTACATAATCGAATAAAATAGATTTTCTTAAATGATCATAATTATAAAGTGTTCCACTTTCATTTTTAATACATACATATTTAAAACTCAATATTATATAATCAAAAGTAGATTTAATAAAACAAAAATTTTAAAATTAAACTAAAATAAATAATATTATAATTAAAATAAAAAAATATTTAAGAAAAAAAAAATGTTTGAAACTTTTATCATACAATAAAAACTTAATAAAACAAATTATAATATTTGTGATATTAAACTTAAAACAATATTTTGTTATTTTTGATTTAATTATTAGGTTATAGGAATATTATTATATTTTAAATTTGATTAAAAAAATTATTAAATTTATTTTATAATTGCTACTAATAAGTAATAATAATAGAAAGTATTAAGAATAAAAGTTGATTTTAAAATTTATAAATTAATTTAAATTTTAAAAGACAATAATTTTGTAGAATATCTATGAATCAAAACATATGAAATATAAGAAGGAAAAAATGTATTTAATTTGTCAACATTTTATACTCAATACGATCTAATTATAAAAATTATGTTATATTAATAAATATATATTTGTTTTAAGATATTAATTATACAAAATAGATACAATTATAATATGCATACTTCAAATTCAAACACTTATATATATCTTTAGTTATTAGTAACCTATTAGTTTAATTGTTTTTAATACAATGAATTGAAGTGATTAATTTAAGAAGATAAATTAGGAAAGAAAGATAAAAGGCAATTTATATATTTTTAATTAATTAAATTTATTATTGAATGATTCTAAATTAGGAAAAAGAGCGGGAAAATGAAAAATTCATGTGTTGATAAAATGACACGTGGCAATGAGATGTTCTCTTTTATTATAATATACAGATTTAACAAGTCATGCACCATCTACATCACATCTTTTGCACCATCTCCTTTCTCACCCACTTGATTCACACTCAACTTCCATCTTCTTTCATCATTTGCAAGACCACTTTTCCTGTATAAATAGAGAACACTTCTTCACTTCAATTCACACCTTGCAAAGAGCAAAATTTCTCCCTTCTTTCTCTCTTGAAAATTGGCCAACACACACATAAACACCAAAGTTCTCTTCTTCTTGTTTTTCAAGTATTCAAGGACTTTTGTGTCCACCAAGTTCAAGATCCTTACTTCTACACATTTGCTTTCTTTTCTTTCACTAAAGTAAGTGAAAACTATCCTATTTACTTCTTTTATTTATGTTAAACGTATGTTTTGCATAATGTATGATCACCAACAAGAAGTGTCATCAAAAACAAAGTTCGTATACAAGTAGTGTTACTTTAAAGTTTCTTTTTCAAATGTGTTTATAAATGTATGAACACACAATGTAGGCATAAATATTTTGAAAACAAAGTTTATAAATATTGTTGGTACACCTTGTGTGACGATAGCAGTCTAAAGTGTATTAGCATTTTGTGTAAGTGATATTACAAGGTATTGAATATTAACTAGTGTTTGATATATGTGATTTTGTGTGTTTGATATTTATTGATTGTATGTTTGAACTTGATGTAATGTATTACAAGAAGTTCAAACATAAAGTCCAAAGATTAATTCAAACATAAGTTAAACATATATTCAAATAGAAGGTTGTCAAGTGAAATTCGAATTTAGAATGAATTCGAATTTAGCCTAGAAGGTAAATTCGAATTTGTCATGTGGACAAATTCGAATGGGCCTTGGGCCTGGTTCGAGTATGTCCCATGACAAACTCGAATGGATCACTATAATTAGGGATTAACTCGAATGATTAAGGGACTGTGTGTGATTAGCAGAAGGCGATCTCGAGTTTATCAGCTATCTGTGTGTGTGTTCGGAGAGAATCATTGCGTAGGTTCGTTCTTAGTCGATCGTACAACGCCGTGGTAGTCTCCGTGTTCCGTGAGTGTGATATATGCGTCAAGACGCTAACAAGGATTCTGCACTCGTTGGTGTGTGTCGCGTCAAGATAGATCTGTAGTGTGAAGACCTTACAAGTGGTATCAGAGCCTACGGGGTGTTCTTGGTGTTCTTCGTGTTCATATAGATACATCCTAGGTTTCCTGACGTTTTAGATGGGGAATATCACGTATTTTTGAGGTTTTCGAGCTTATCAAATTAGATTCCGGAAAATACTTTGTTGTAGTTCACGTTTTTGAACAAAATCAATATTTTTACTTGTAAAAATATTGATTTAATCTGAAAAACTTGAAAAACTCGAAGTATTAGCCGTTTTTCGAATTTGCGGCGTTCGAATTTGTTAAGGGGAAATTAGGGTTTGCTCATTTTCGAGTTTGACCAAAATACAATCCTTTCGAGATTGTTTAAAGTTTGATTCGAAATTGGCCATTTCGAATTTGCTTGGATCTTCGACTTTACACTAAAGTCGAAATGGTAATTTCGAGTTTAAGAGGAACTTGGATTTTCAGAGTGACTTCGAATTTAACAGGACCTTCGATTTTAAAGGATCTTCGAATTTAATATGACATTCGAGATTAGGGAACCTTCGAATTTGTCATCAATTTCGAATTTAGCCGGATTTAATAACTTAATTCGAATTTAATCCCAAATAGGTTTAAATTTAATTAAATTCGAATTTACCCAAATTCGAAAGAATTAATTTAAATTAATTTCGAATTAAATTAATTAAGTTTCAATTTAACTATATTCGAAACAATGTCAAGTCTGCAAAGGTTTATGGAGATGGATCATGAGGTTGGCAAAGCAAATTCTCCGCCAAAGTTGATGAAACTTGAAGATTATTACTGGTGGAAGGATCGGTTTGCTGACTTCGCAAGATTTAATGATATGAGAATGTGGATATGTATCGACGAGGGATACATTCCACCTACTGCAGAGGTTGAAGGTTGTCAACGAGTCTTATCATATTCAAAGATGAAAGATGAAGATAAGAAATTTTATGAGGCTGAAAACCGTGCATTCTCTGTCATTCGGATGGCATTACCTCAGGAAATACTACACACCTTCCGTAATCAGAAGACATCCAAAGATCTATGGGATGCGTTAAAAGAAAGCTAGAAGAGACTATCACACAATTCTACCATCTGTTAACTGAGTTAGACAGCCATGATGTGGAGTATAGTGAAACTGAGAAGAATAACAAGCTTCTGGATGCTTTACCGGCCAAATGGGAGATGTATGTGGCATTAATAAAGCATGATGAAGACAAATACTATACTCTGTCTCTAGAATATGTTGTAGGAACGCTGAGGGCGTATCACTTTGAGCTGTTAAAGAAGGAAACGGATTATGATCAAGTTCAAGATCTGGCCATGTACTTTGGAAAAACAAAACCTTCAGTGGCAGCTGAATTGAAGACAACTAATGCTTTCTTCTCGGGAGAGACTTCGTCACCGGCTGAGACAGAAGACTCACAGAGTAGGGCTCTCTTAGGGTTTGCTAAACCAGAAGAAAAGCAACATCAGGCTACACCAGCATCTACATCTGAAGGATATTCAAAGATGCCTATGAGTACAAAATCGGCTGAAGACCATCTGAATATGTTGGCTTCATTTGTGGCCGCGTATGGAAATTGCGTTCAGGGCAAAATAAACGATCCTGCGCTTTGGGATGAGGATTACGATCAGGTAGACCCTGATGATCTTGAAGAGATGGATTTGCAATGGCAACTGGCCATGGTAACTCAGAGAGTTAAGAGGTTCATCAAAAGGACAGGAAGAAATCTGAATGTGAGTAACTATCGGATTGGATTCGATAAGTCCATAGTTAAATGTTACAACTGTCAAGGGTTAGGACACTTCGCTAGAGAGTGTCAGAGACCGAAAGTTGAGAACTACCAGGGACAGTATCAGAATCAACAGGACAGTATCAGAACCAATCACAAGGGCGATATCTTCCAAGTAGTTCTACCAGTCAAGCAAATATAGTTGGTCTGTTATCAAATGTCACATCTGACAGACAGCTTGATGGAACCTATGACTGGATCACACATCCAGAGTCGAACGCTAGAGCCTTTATGGCTGAAGTGACTGAGACTGGAAGTGAAGGGGCAGAGGAAATCACAAGGGACGTCTGTCAGAATGACAACAGTCCGATGTGGGTAGAGAAGTCAGAAGATCAGACAATTCTGGAGTTTGCCGCTCAGATGTTCAACGTAGAATCAGATCATACCAAGGTAAGTCTGAACTTTTCTCTTTTCAATTTTGTGTGTTTTATGTGCTACATCTAACGATAGGTTAAATTTAGTACTATAATCACATCAAACCTTATCTGCTCAAAATGAAGTGTTAAAAACGGATAATGCTAGCCTAGAAGATATAAAGCAAGATCTTAGGGATAAGCTCAAGGCTGATGCACATGATGTTATAGTTCTAAAGGACAAACTGAGCGAACAGTGTGTTAGGTTAGAACTCATGTATGAACATGTTGAGGCATTAACCAAGGAGCTTAAAACCAAAGACATAGAGCTAGCTGAATCTAAGGTAAAGGTAGCTGAGGTAAATAGTAAACTTGAAAAGTTTAGGAACTCATCTCTTAACCTAGAGAAAATCTTGGATGCACAGCGCCAATCTAAGAAGCCTGTAGGTCCAGGATATCATGAGAGTCCTCCAACTTTCAATGACAATTATGTACCTCAACCTCAGGAGAAAACTGAGAAATCAGTTGACTCAGAGGATTTACCGGAACCAGTGTCTGAACCTGTAAAGCAAAATGAAACGAAGGTGACTGATAATACTACCAAGATTAAGAAAGTTAAATTTGTGCCATCCTCCAGTGACAAACCTGTAGGACAACACAAAATTGACTTTAATGATCAGGATGATGACCCAGTCGCTATAGTGAAAAACCAAGAGAACCAGACACTAGTGAGACACCTAAATCAAAGGGCGCACACAAAAAGTCAATTGATAAAATGTCTTGCTTTAGATGTCACGAAAGGGGGCATGTTGCTTCTAGCTGTCCGCATAGGAAAGTAGATATTACACCTAAGATGGGAAAGCAAGAACAACATAAGCCTTCACCAAGTGTTGCAAGCACTAGTACTTCTCAGAATACCGAGAAAACTGTGCAAGCTGCACCAAAGTCTGCTGTGAAACAATTACCGGTGTCAGGTCGACCAAAAGAAGTGATTAGGACTACACCAAATCGAGTCATTAATCAATCTAGGACTGGACCACAACAACAATATAGGAGTACTACACCTAGCAGAGCTTACACTCTGGTTAGGTCACACAGTCATGTTAGACATCAAACACCGGGTAGAGCTCAGGGATATCAATCGGATTTCCCATATAATCCTAATTATTCTAGAGCTCCACAGAAAATGCCTACACAAAGGCAAAGAGTGAACTTAAATCACTCGGCACCACAACAAACTCCAGTTCAAAGACCCAAGTCACCTGCAAGGAGCTGTCCTTGGTGATCCCAACAGCTTTGAGATCATTTACAAGAGCAGTAAACCTGGTGTAGGTTTCAGTGAGAGTCTCCTTTGGTTTTGCAAAGAAGAGTTCATATTGTCTAACACGATTATTAATCCTGTTGTCAAGTGTGATTGTGGGTCCATCATAGACGGTACACAAAGTATCCCACATCTCCTTTGCAGTCTTCATCTTCTCAACCTGTTTGAACACATCATCAGGCAGAGAGATGACCAGGTTATTTCTGGCCTTTGCATTAAGAGCCACCAGTCTTTTGTCTTCATCAGACCATTGAGCTTTTGCTTTCTCAGATGTTCTGATTTCAGGAGCAGCTCCTTCAACAGCAGGAGTTATAGTTGTAACAGAGGTTGGCACATAGGGACCCTCCATTACAATCTCTGCTAGTTGCATATCCAGATACTCTAAGTAGAGCATCATTCTGCACTTCCAACCAGAAAAGTTCTGATGATTGAACTTTGGAGGTTTGCCCATTGAGCCATTGTCATAGTATGAGGAACTTGCAGCACTGTTGTCCATGGAAACTTTGGGAGAATGAGAGATCTAGAATGACACACAATCTAAACTGCTCTGATACCAGTTGTAGGTCCCGAATGGTTTCCCAAGTATATAGCCTTAAGCTGTAGAGGGGGGGGGGGGTGAATACAGCTATTTAAAAACTACACACTCTTTTTTCAATGTTTGTATGTATTATCAACAGAAGTTAATTACAAACAGGCTTGAATGCGGAAAGGTTCAAGCTGAGATGACAGATACAACAGTATGCTAACTAATCTAAGACAGACTTAAACTAGTTACAATGAATACACTCACTAAGAATTACTCACTATGTTTACAAGACTCAGAGAAACAGCTTGAATAAAAACAGCTTGGACACAAAGCACTGTTTTATTCAAGCAGACCTGCATGCATGAAAGACACACTTTGAATGCACGTTCACTCTTGGTTTCAACACTTAACTTTTTGGCTTAATCTTTCAAACCTTGGAAGTTTCTTTTTATACTCACTCAGAGGATCTAAGTGAAGCTTCTTCATTGAACGAAAGGAAAAAGGGAAGGTCTTGTTGAAAAGACAACATAAACTTTTCTACACATTCTGAAAAGCAGACTTGTCTTCATGTGGGCAGAACTTTTGTCTTTTCACTTTGTCTGCTGTTGTATTGGCTTTAACTAAATAAGGAATGTCAACTTTGCGTCTTTCTTCCTTTGTTAAGGCCTATTTTGATATAAGAAAAAGGTCTGTCACCCTTTTTCAAATATCCTTTTGTCTTCATGTGACAGAACAGCGTGGGTAGGCTGAGCAGTTCTGTGTTTCACTTTTTTTTCGACTTTGTAAACTGATCTTGTAGTAAAAAACAATACATGAGGACATGGAAACATATTCCATAAAGTGTTTAGCCTGTTCACAAAGAACAGGTTTTGTTCACAAAGAACAGAACACTTGTAAACTGCCCAAGCTGCTCACAAGTGTAGAGCAGCGTAAACAGTTTATGTCCAGCCTGTTCAGCAGACTGAATAGCTTGGGCAAAACTGCCTTTGTTGCAATACATGCAACACATAAAACAGCTTCAGGCTGATATTGCAAATCATTTTCAGGCTTTAATAAGTCATATAACAGGCCTTAAATTCAACCTTCAAAAGCATCAACAGGTTTGATTAAGAATCTCCCCCTCAGATGCAGAACAGGTTTGACTGAGGCCTTTTTGTGCCTAACACATAACAATCATTTGCTCATCATCAAACTCAGTAAGGTGTTCACAGTCTTCTTCTTCTAACAGTTCTTCCATTTCATCATCAGCCTGTTGATCAGCTTGTGTAAACATATCACACACCTGACCAGCAGGCTGTCTCATGCTGGCCACTAAGGCAGCACCTCTTTTGGACATCTCTAAGGCATTTCTTTTCTGTTGCCTTGACTGTTCATCATTCAACAAGGATCCATAAATATTCACAAGATCCATGCCTTTGATAGTGCCTGAGTTTCTGAGGGTAGTAGAGAAGTAATTCCATTCCTCAGGCAGAATGTCCAAAAACTTTTTCACCAAAGTTAAACTGTCTTTAGTGATCCCAACAGCTTTGAGATCATTTATCAAGGCAGGGAACCTGGTGTAGGTTTCACTGTGTGACTCCTTTTGCTTTGCGAAGAAGAGCTCATACGGTCTAACAAGATTGTTGATCCTGTTATCCAGTGTGATAGTGGGACCATCGTAGACGGTACACAAATTATCCCACATCTCCTTTGCAGTCTTCATTTTCTAAACCTGTTTGAACACATCATCAGAAAGAGAAATAACAAGTTTATTCCTAGCCTTTGCATCAAGAGCAACCAACCTTTTGTCTTCATCAGACCATTGAGCTTTTGCCTTCTCAAAAGTCCTGACTTCAGTTACAGCTCCTTCAGTAGCAAAAGTTATAGTAGTAATAGTGGTTGGCACATAGGGAACTTCCATTACTATCTCTGGTACTTGTACATCCAGATTCTCTAAGTAGAGCATCATTCTGCATTTCCATCCAGAGAAGTTCTGATAATTAAACTTATGAGGTTTTGCCATTCAACCATCGTCATAATAAGAGGAAGAACTGGTAGCACTGTTGTCCATGATGGGAAATAGGGAGTAATGAGAATTCTAAAGTTAACACACACTCTAAACTGCTTTGCTACCAGTTGTAGGTCCCAAAAGGTTTTCCTAGTATGTTGCTCTAAGCTGTAGAGGGGGGTGAATATAACTATTTAAAATTTCAACACACTTTCTCAATGTTTGTATGTATATTATCAACAAGTGTTAATTACAAACAAGTCGGAACTGCGGAATGGTTCATGCTGAGATGACAGAAACAACAGAGACTACTAATCTAAGACTCACTTAGACTAGTTACAGTGAATACACTCACAAAGATGAAATCACTGATATTACAAGACAGACAGACAGACAGACAGCTTGAACAAGAACAGCTTGGACACACTCAACTGTTTTATTCAAGCAGACTTTGCATGCATGAAAACACAATTCTTTTGCACGTTCTGAATATCACAGTCTTGGTTTTATCACATTCCTTAGAAGCTTCCTTTTATACTCTCACAGATAATCCCAGTGAAGCTTCATCATTGGATGCAGAGATAGTGAAGTGTCTTTCCAAAAAGACTAAAATACTTTTCTGCACGTTCTGACAAAGCACCATTTGTCTCTACATCGCAGAATCTTTGTCTTTTCCTTTTTGTCTCTGTTGCAGAAGGCTTTAACCAAAAGAGGAATGTCAAGTTTAAACCTTTCATCTTCTTGTATAGCCATTTTGATATAAGAACTGGTCTGTCACCCATTTCAAATATCCACTTTGTCTTCATGTAACAGAACAGAGTGGCAAGTGTTAGCAGCTTCTGTTTTTCCACTTTGTTTTCGACTTTGTAAACTGATCTTTTGGTCCAACACATTACATGAGGACATGGAAACATATTCCATAAAGTGTTTAGCCTGTTCACAAAGAACAGAACACTTAGAATTTGTCCAAGTTGCTGAACAGGTATGAGCAGTGTAGACAGTTTATGTCCAGCCTGTTCAACAAAATAGAACAGCTTGGATAATCCGCCTTAGTTGCAACAAATGCAACATAGTAAGCAGCTTTGATTTATATTTGCAAATCACTTATTAGGTTTCAATAAGGCATTAAGAGGCCTTAAATTATACCTTCAAGTGCATCAAACAAGTTTGATTAATAATCTCCCCCTAAGATGTATAACAGGTTTGACTGAGGCTTTTTTGTGCCTAACAGAAAGCCATCGAAATAATGGTTCAAGAAGCAGCGGGATGGCAGGAGGGACAGAAAACAACCTGAGGGGTTGTAGTATTAAAGGTTTCCTAAGTTGCCAACCTAGATACTTCAATGACACGAAGGGTGCAGTTGGCCTAACCCGCTAGTTTGAAAAATTGGAGTCTGTCTTTAGCATTAGCAATTGTGCGGAGGACAACAAAATGGAATTTGCCACCCACACCCTGCAAGACGGTGCCCTCACATGGTGGAACTCCCTCGAACAGTCAGTTGGCATTGATATGGCTTATCAACTCCCGTGGGCAGAGTTCAAGCAAATGATGACTGATGATTATTGCCAAAGGAGCAAGCTGCAAAAGATGGAGTCGGAGTTCTGGAACCTGTCGATGAAAGGGACTTATATCATAGTGTTAGATTTATTTTATTTCAATCTAGAGGTTTATTTTGTAATAATTTGTATTTAATTTATTTCCATGTAATTGTCTTTTATTTCTATGTAATCTTTCCTTTTAGATAGATAGGTGAGGGGTATGTTGTGTAACACCTCAAAGTGGTCCTAGGTACAAAAGCAAGTTTGACTTTGATTGAGTTCAAACATTCTTTTTGTTATCTTGCACGAATCAGCCTTTTATCCTACAGAATGTTTGTGTGAGTGCTTAATATTTGTTTGAGACCACTACAGCAATTGGTATCAGAGCCATTGAAGTGGATTTCAACTGATTTCAACCAGATCTGACGAATAGTTCATTGACTGTTGTTGTCCTTCTCGAAAACCCCACAGGTTCCTTCGTAAAACCTTGTAATATTCTGGTTTCACGTGCTTTAATGGTTTATATTCATCGATAAACATCATTGTATGCATTTCAAGCATCTTTGTTTAATTTTTACGTAATTTAGGTGTTTATTTTGACCAAAATCACGTCTAAACTGTTCTTCGATATTGGGACTGTTTTTGCTTAAAAAATCCTCGATTAGGTGATTTTTGTTACATGTTCTTTACAAAACTTGTTTCTAAAATCAAACCGAGCACTTAGGAACCATTTTTAGGCTTTAAAACTCACTTTAATAAAAATCTGGGTTTGTGTTTTTCAATATGGTACTGTTTTATTGAAAAGTACATAGTCTAAGTGTCATCTTGGATCCCAACTTCGGGTCCTTCTTCGGGTGATACAACTTCGTATCAGGCAGTACTTCGGGTTCTCATCCAAACTTCGGATCATCAAAGAATCAAACTTCGGTTCTTCATTTTCAACCAAACTTCAGATCATCACAACTTCGGGTCCCCCCCACCAGAAGTTTCAATGAATCGAATTTCGGGTCCCTCCACCCGAAGTTTCAGTCAAACTGAACTTCGGCCCCACCCAAACTTTGGTTCCTCCTTGAATGTTTCTGTGTCAAGCGAGTTTCGGTTCCTCTTCATTCGAACTTCGGTCCTTCCGGCATCCGAACTTCGGTCCTTCCGGCTGATTTTCAATTTCCACTTCAAAGATCAATTTTTCCTTCACAGCGCTCACCAACCACATTAACCATGTCCAGAGAAGTTCTTGTACTGGGATCAAAGCACAGACCACCTATTCTCTTCCCTGATGAATATGAACAATGGAAAAAGCGGTTCCTGAAATTTATAAGCATGCAACCAATGGGTCATCTCATGATCCAGTCTATCAATGAAGGACAAGTTATTTTCTACTCGGACATTCCTACAGTTTCAACTTCTGTTCCTCCCATTCCCACAGCCAAGGAAGTCCAGGGCCCTCAAGATGAAAAAGAGAGAGAGAGAGAGAGAGAGAGAGAGGAGAGAGAGAGAGAGAAAGAGAGAGACAGGCAACAGACCACTGAGCAGAATATATATTGTACCAGGACCTCCCCACTGACATATTTGTAAGTGTTGACAGTAAAATGTCAGTAAAAGATATGTGGGATGAACTCGAAATGCAAATGCTTGGGGCCGATCTGAATGACAGGGCCAAAATTGAGGAAGCCAAGGCAAAATTCTCTGAGTTCACGGCCAAGGATGGAGAATCCCTACAAGGTACCTTCACCAGATTCTGCACTGTCCTGAATGATCTGAACAAACTGCACATCATCAAAGATCGGGATGATATCAATATCAAGTTTTCATCTCCTCTGGCTCCTAAATGGGGCATTGCATGTAGGGAAACTAAGAGAGCTTTGGAAATCTGTCAAGTTTCCATAAGTGTTTTGTTTAAAGAACTAAAGAAACCAGGGAGATGTGGATGCTCACAAACAGATGGCCAATACTCTGGCTTCTCTGTTACTGAATGTGAACCAAATTTCAAAAACCAACGATTCTCTGGCATTACTATCCAACAAGACACATGTTCTTAAGACACTGCCAACCCCATCTCCTACACCCTACTACACCCAAGCTGGTTTCTCCTATCAATACCCATATGCCTTACCCTATATGCCTGAGCTTTTGGATGCAGAAGATGCTGATATATATGAACAAATGACCTTGTTGTCGAATCGCCTTCAACAAAAGTGATTCTATCAAAACAAGACCAACAATCAGCTCCGATATGATTCAGGGCCAACGAGGTATCCAGATGAGAGGAAAGATGAAAGGAGAGAGGAAAGAGATGATAGAAGAAGAGAGGACTGGAAGAGAGATGATATGGAGGAGAGAAGGTATGATGATCGGAGAGAGAGAAGAGACGACAGAAGAGACTATCGAGATGATCATCATTATGATAGGCGTCACGACGGAACGGAAGATGACAGGCGAGAGACTCACCGACGCGAAGACAGCCGGGACTCCCGGTCACTTCGCTCGAGAATGCAAAAATCAATTCGAGCATGACTTGGGTTACTATGAGCGAAAGGTCGCGATTCTTAAGAAGAGAGTTGACGCAATGGCTCTCGTAGCCCAGGAAGACTACAAGGTTGATGAAGAGTCTGATGATGAGGAAGACATGGGCCGTAATTGCTATATGGCGAAAATAATTGGGTCCGCGGATTGTGCTACTACTTCCGACTCAGAATCAGACAAGCTTGTAGAGGGGGAGAACCTTGATGAATCTACAACCTGTCTGATGTCCAAATCCGGGGACTCAAAATGTTCCACATCAGACTTGGAGGCAAATGAGGTACATTCCCTTTACTTTCATCAATCTTTAAATGCTAAATTTGTACAGAATAAATGTAAAGGGCACACACAAATGCTTGAGTTAGAAGCAAAATATAACACTGAAAAAGGAAAGTGTGTCAAAGTGGAACAATTGGCTCAATCTCTAAAAGAAACATTAGATACGTTTGAAAAAAAAACTGGTTAAACGAACATAGTCTTGTCAAAACCATTCTTCAAGAAAAAGTTACGGCTGAGGATAGGAACACTTCCCTTAAGAATTGTATTGATACAATTACTGAGGAAAAGAGTTCCTTGAAGTTGGACCTATCCGTTCTTACAAAACGGCTAGAGTCTTTAAATGTGGAAAACTTAAAAAAGGAGAGAAAGTTTAAAATGATCGAAAAAGAGAGAATTGGTTTGTACCCACGATAAAAACCATTGATGATGAATTCTTTAAACGGGGTCAAACAACACAAACTAGTCATCTAAATCAACCCAAATAAACTAGATTTTATCATTCCAAAGAAGGAATAGGTTTAAAAATCCTACGTTTTTGAAAAAGGCTAAATCGGTATTATCTATGCTATTTGATAGAACATACATGGGACCCGGTATCAGGCCTTCTTTCATCACTCATCAGAAGAAGTTCTGGCCCAAGAGGAGGAGAAGAGAAATCAAAAATATAATAGACAACTTCATTTTACATATGAAAAGCTAAACGACAGTTATCCTTACAGAGTACCCACTCTTGAGGATGATTTCTTTTTTAGCTATTCATTAACAGAAAGAAAGCCAAACATGTTAAACCAATTCCTATTCCTACCACTATTCTTCAACACAAAATGTGAGGTTTAGAAGTGGAATTAAGGATAGCTCGTGAGAAAACTTCTACCAATCAAGAAGCTTTTCTCAGAAGCGAGAAAAAGTTAGAGAAACAACTTTTAAACAAAGTATAGAATTAAGTACTTACAAAAAATGGTTTAACACTATTTTAGAAAGGTTAAGCTCTTACACAAAAGATTCAAAAATCTCTCCTCCTACAAGTGTCCTAAATACATCACCAGACAAAGGTAAAATCAAAATTGAAGTCCCTTCAAACATTTCCAAAGGTGAGTGTTCTAAATATTCAAAATCTGAGGCTTCCGAGAAAACTAAGAGCAATTCAAAGTCATCAAAGTAACGCACTCACCAAGGAAATCTCTCTATATCAAAAATTTCCAAATGTACTGACTCCGCTTGTTTTGTACCTAAAGATCATATAAGAAGGGTTCCAAAAACGACTATGCTAGACTTTTCCAGTTTCTTTGTGAAGAACGTTGTCATGCCAACTGTGTTTGTTTTAAGTGATAGGGGAAATGTGATTTCAGAAAACAATGAATGTACTGTAACAAATTCGAATTCGTGATTGAAATATTCATTCTCAGAAATGTTTGTTGTATGTCCTAGTCGTTTTAGAAGCCAAGTACCCGAAATGAATAAATATGTGCCATATCCAGAAAAGGGAGTTCGTAAAAAGAAAAATAAAAACAGTGTGCATCATTGGCCTCATCAAAAACTGGAGCATGTATTCTGCCAAAGGCTACACCAAAGGCAAATACAAAATAGATTTTAAAATTTCCCAAACTAAAGGTAACTTCACCACCTAATGTTTCAAAGCCAGTTGGCCCCACATACAAATGGGTTCCAAAGGGTTCTGCATCTGGCCCACACACAACTACAATATGAGTTCCTAAAACTATGAAATTGATATCTGTATCTAGAACTCCTAACAAGAAAGGACCCATTCTAAAATGGGTACCCAAAGTCGTGTGATTTAATGCAGATGGTTGTTGGTTAGTTCAGATCAAGACCCGCACCTCAAAGAAATGGCTTCTACTTACTCAGACTAGGACCCGTCCTTCCGTGAAACAGTTTATGTTCATCTTAGCACAAAAACCAATGTGTTTGGCTCCTGTGCACACAATTCAGGACCCGTTCATAACCCACCATTTCTTATAAACAATTAGGTTCAGAACATGGTTTGCATGTCACTATAATATTACCGTTATGGATTTAATTCACCTGCTTGATAACTGATCTAAAATGTCATAATCTTAACGGAAAGCGGTATGTGTTGGTTATCGTTGACGACTATTCACGATATACATGGGTTAAGTTCTTGCGATCCAATGATGACACAACTCAAGAAATCATTGATTTCATCAAGAATGTCGAGACCAAACAGCAGCTGTCAGTACAAACAATCAGATCTGATAATGGCACAAAGTTTAAGAATTCGGTAGTAGAGAGTTTCCTGCGATCCAAAGGCATTTATCATCAATTCTCCGCCCACGAATACCTCAACAGAATGGTATCATTGAAATACAAAATCGTACCATCGTGGAGGCTGCTCGAACCATGTTAAACTACTCAAAGCTACCACCGTTCTTGTGGGCTGAAGCCGTGTCCACAGCTTGTTACACTTAAAACAACTCAATCATTCATAACAGCTTTAACAAAACTCCTTATCTACTCTACCTAAATAAAGTTCCTTATATCAAATACATATGAGTGTTTGGTTGTAGGTGCTATGTGCTTAACGAGAAGTCCAACCTCAGGAAATTCAACGAGAAAGCAGACAAAGCGATCTTTATTGAATACTCATCCAATTCAAAGGCATATCGCGCATACAACACTCGTACCAGGACAGTCAATGAGAGTGTGAAGATCACATTCTTCTGATTTAATAAATTTATTTGATCCGTTTTACACTGATTTTTTCGGTCCTAATGTAAATTCTTCTTCTATTTCATCTCCCGCGATTAATACAAATTTATCAGACTTAACAGTTCATCTACCACCTTCTGAACCACCAATTCCTACATCTCAACCATCTTTAGTGCCTTCACCATCTTCCACACACATCCCATCTGATGAGTCTACTCGAATTATACCCTCCCATATTGTATCAAGCATTGTCCCATTACGAGAACCAACAGAATTTGAATCGGAACCAGTGGTAGCCTCACTCGAAACCATTGAATAGAACACATCATCCATCCCCACACTAACCAATGAGTTTCCCTCACGTTCACCCCTTCCACACGAAACAAAATGGATCCGTGATCACCCAACTGAACAAAATCATTGGTGATTTATCC
This sequence comes from Centrapalus pauciflorus, assembly GCA_020465985.1. Lineage (NCBI taxonomy): Eukaryota > Viridiplantae > Streptophyta > Magnoliopsida > Asterales > Asteraceae > Centrapalus > Centrapalus pauciflorus. The sequence continues at coordinate 108,286 of JAANYP010001175.1, forward strand.
ATTGGGGTTCAAACTTGATGGGCATCTGCTAATGAATGTCTTTTTGCGTCATTCCTTAGCATGATAGTTTTCAAACCAAAGGTCGAGCCATCAACGGAACAAAATGGATTTTCAAGAACAAACGAGATGTGAACAGTCATGTAGTAAGAAACAAGACAAGGCTAGCTGCTAAAGGCTACCGACAGCAAAACGACATAGATTATGAAGAGACCTTTGCTCCAATTGCACGGATTGAAGCTTTCCAAATCTTCTTGGCGTTCGCGGCTCACAAAGACTTCAAAGTTTACCAAATGGATGTTAAGACTGCCTTTTTAAATGGTGAAATAAACGAGGAGGTGTATGTTGAACAACCACAAGGTTTTATTGATGCACATAAACCGGACCATTTTTATGTGCTAGATAAAGCTCTTTGCAGTTTAAAACAAGCACCTCGAGCTTGGTATGACAGCCTCTCGAACTTTCTTACTTCTGCCAGTTTTCGTAAAGGTGTGGTGGACACAACATTGTTCACAAAAAGGAAAGGCCCACTCATGATGCTATTTCAACATTGGTGGACACAACATTGGATAAGTTTTGCAAGGAATTTTCGTCTCTTATGGAGTCAAGGTTTGAGAAGAGTATGATGGAGGTAAGGAACTTTTTCCTCAGATTACAAGTCAAACAACTTGACGATAGGATATTTGTGAACCAGTCGAAATATACTATTGACATACTCAAGAAGTATAAGTTAGACTCTTACACGACTATCGCAACTCACATGACTTCAAACTTTAAGTTAGACACTGATCCTTCAGGGAAAGTTTCGACAACACAACTTACAGAGGGATGATTGGTTCCTTACTCTACCTCATGGCCAGTAGACTGGATATAATATTTTTTACATGTCTTTGTGCTCACTTTGTAACATCCTAAGATTTAAATTCTTGTAATTTAAGGATATTTAGTTTAATTATGTATTTATTGTATTCAAATAGGGTTATTAATGAAAGTTTATATATTCGAAATGTAAAAGTTGATAGTTAGGTTAAAAATAATCAAGAATTTTTAGAATTTTGATTTATAAATAAATATGATGAAACTTAAATATTTGGTGGTGAAAATATAAGAATTGGAACTTCATTTAAAAAAGATATACAAGTGGAGGGATCACTTGTGTAAATAATCAAAAGTTGAGAATAAAAGACTATTTGAGTCTTTTAAACTCACATGCAACTCTCAACCTTCATATCACACCCAAACACTCTCTCAAGAAAATCAGCTGAAATTTGAAATTTTGGAAGAAATTCGATTAAAAAAAACTGATATAACAAAGATTCAAGCCAGATTTAAGGTAAGAAAAAGTATTTTGATGTTAGAGTTTCTTGGATGAGTTAAAAATGCATAATTCGTAACTAAAAATCTAAGAAATTATTGTTGCATGTATGTTTTGATAGTTGAAAAACATCTTTTGAAGTCCCTAGAAGAATCAGAAACAAGAATCATACACGGATTCTGTAACAACCAGCACAAATTCAGGTTAGCATTTATAACTAAGTCAATAGTCATTAGTAATAAATCATTGTGATTAACAAATTCATAAGGAATTTTGATTACAATCAGAAACAAATTCAATTTACGGCATGATAGATTAATTCAACTAAGTGCATAATTAAAGTAAGATTAAACGCTAATCATACATTAACAAACTTACATAACTTTAATTATGCAAGACAAAAACAATTACACAAAACTAATGTATTTCATAAGTATTTATAAAATTACATAAAAAGGAAAATACAATAATACATTTTAAATACTTTTATACAAAAAAAAAAATGAAAATACCTCACATGGCCAGCCATAGACTAGATAAAAACTAGATTTTGACTTTCCTTTTTTAATTCAAACCCCATTCACCATCTACATCAAATTAAATCTTTCACACACACCTCCCTTTCATTTAATCCAAATTCACACTCAACCTCCACTTGCAAGACCTATTCATCCTCTATAAATGGAGACAAAATCCTCACTTCATCATTACACCTACAAAACACAAAAATTCTCTCTTCTTTCTCTCATCAAATCCGGCCAAGGCTCTCTCCCAAAGCCAAAAGTTGCAACTTATTTGTTCTTCAAATATTACAAGTGTTTTTGGTGCAACTAAGTTCAAGATCAAATCTTCTACTCAGTTGCATACTTTTAATATATCAAAGTAAGTAAAAACTACCTTATTACTTCTTTTATTTATGTAGTTATAAGTCTTGTATAATATATATAATCACCAACAACAACAACTTTCATTAAAAGTCAAGTTTATAAATAACTAGTTTCGTTTTAAAGTTTGTTTCTTCAAATATGTTTATAAATATATAAACACACTAATGTAGACATAAATATTATGAAAACAAGTTATATAAATGTGTTTCATAACATTTTATACATGTGGTTTTTGAATAAACAACAAGAATCACAAGTTGTTACAAGGTTGTGAAATTCGGATTTTTCGGCAGAAATATTACATCAACTTTGAAAAATCATAACTAACTCAAAACTTAACGAAATGAGTTGATTCTTGTTCCAAAATTTAAATGTATGTTTTAGCTAAGTATCTGGATGTTTTCATAATTTAATTCGGAGTTTTGAACCCCCAAATACTGTTTGGGAACCGAAAGGTCTAACAACTCATTTATGGCCAACATAGGGTTTTTTCCCTAACCTAAACACCTCGAAAAAGGACCATTTTTATCTTTAAAAATTCCTTGTGTATAGTAGTTTTGTGATTATGAAAACCAAATCCCAAATCGTTTTGGAGCTTGGTCAAAAACAACCACAAAGTAGGCCGAAAAACCTCGATAAAACCTGGAAAATCCTTAGAAATAAACTTGAACTTTTTAAATGGGTTTTTGTTTATGAACATGTTAAGTTTGGTGATTTAAAACTTAAAAACCATCATACGTGCATATTATAATTTGTGGGAATTATTAAGTCCCTTGTATCATTTAGGACTCGATTAAATACGTCAAGCTTCATTTCAAGTCATTAACGTGATCTTCATTTTTACGCTCACATTTGCCATCTCTTTTACGGTGAGTTTTCTTAGCCCCTATGTTCACAATGTTATGTTTTTGGGTGAAAATACATGCTACAATTTTTATATGGACACAATACATGCTACATTTCTTTTATGTATTAGACACATGTGGTTCCATCATGCCCTCGATCATGAACCGTTAATTACATTTATGTATACGTGAATATCATATGGATAGATCTATCGGGATTGATGCCCCTCTCCTGGGTTGGTCGCGCAAGTTTTAACGAGTGCGTATATATTTAATATCGTAGTATTATAGTGGTTAATACTACATAGGACAAACTCTTAATTAAGTTCGGTTGCATGATGGTTATATGTAATACATAACATGGAATTTATGCTTTATAAATTCAAACTCAATCGTTGTAGCCCATACAAGTCATTCTTTCTTGTAAACCTATGAGCTCACCAACAATTTTGTTGACGTATTTTAGCGTTTAATTTTTTAAGATGAGTATCATGCGTCGAAAGCGTATCAAGGCTTCCGCACATTTTAAAGTCATAACAAGTTTCAAACTCACAGAGATTTATTAGCATAATTAATTCACTTTTTGTTCATGTATTTAAATCTCCGCAATGTGAACTACTTTATGACTTATTTGGGTTATGTAAAAACAATATTACATTTTGAAGTTATCAATGTATTTACGAAAATGTCCATTTAGTGGTCGTTCGCTTGATTATGACAAAGCTTCCGCGACGTCACGCCTAGTTGCCAACCGGGGTAACGGGGTGTGAAAGATTGGTACCAGAGACATAGTTGTACTGAACTAGGTGGCATTAGTACCCTAGACTATAACTGCTACAACTAAACTTTATTGATCCAAGAAAACTAAAACATTTTGCAAGTAACTAAAACAACTATAACTGGACCCTGATTTCAGAAACATGTCGGAAGACGAGCCGGTTGAGGAAATAGAAGACCCTTCAGAAGACGAGTCGGTTGAGGAAGAAGAAGACCCTTCCGAAGACGAGGAAGATAACTCCAGTCCCGCAGCACCAATCGCCCCACCACCACCGGGACGCATCCCATCTTACAAACCTTTCTGTAACCACCCCAACGGACCGCTAGTGATGTGCACGCCCTGAAAAAAGGTAAGAATTCCCACTTCAAGGTCGGGGGACCATCCACCGAGCAAATACCTCCATTCACCCAAGAACCCATAACCCAAACCGTACCTCTATCGGTGGTAAGGGCCACCCGACACGACCTCCAGTATTTGCAACTTAGCATTGATATAGGGGTGATCACTGCAAGGATTGAGCGGGAGGAAATGCAAAACACCAATATATATTGGGCCAACCAGAATATGCAGGTGATTCAACAAGACGGAATCAATGAATTACGACAGCGCCAAACAGAGTACGAAGCCCGTAATGTAGAGTTAACCCAACGACTCAACGCTCTGGAATACGGGGAAACCCCCGAGGCATCTCACACCTAGTGTCTCCTCTATCTTTGTATTATTTGTATTTTCTGGTTTGTGTAGCCAGTAGTTAAGTAGGCTTGAAAATTTTTCGGGTAAACCCCGACGCCATGTTGTAAAACGCTATGTATCAAGCTATCTTTACTCCTTCATAATGCATTTAGGTCAGAATTCTTAAAAACAAGTTTTTATGCACAATGTATAACTTTTTAAAGCACATGCCTGAATTTGAAGAGGTACAATAATATAATGCTTAATGTACAAATTGTTAATGCATAATATTTCAATTTTAAAACTCAAAAGGTTTTATTATTGAGACGTGCACCGTTCATTGGGAACACGCGATACAGATTCTCTCCTCCTCCAGGCGACGATTCTTATCTCAAAAACAACCACCACCAACTTCCTTCTTCTCAGGCCAAGCGGCCACGCTTTTCTCCTTCTCAGGCAACACCGGATTCCATTAGCAGCATATCTCAAGGAATTCCAGCGACAAGGGTTTTTTGGGTGTTCATCTCCATCTTCTTGCCCAACTTTTTTGTTGTACATCTCCGATTCTCTTTCTAAACCTCCCTCTCTCCACATAAAGATTACACCACCATACACCATACTCTCATTCAAAGTCACTCACAATCATAAATCTCACGTCTCCCCCCTCTCTCTCTCTCTCTAACCTTCTTGAAATTTTTTTGAGAACCAACAACAACAACGACACACCAACACGAGTACCTCCACCATCAAAGAAACCTCCGCCATGATGAAAATAACAACGATACCAGTTTCGTTTTCAAGCCCTAAATCAAAAACATAAGGGTTTCTGTCAAAGTGTTTCCTGTGAGTTTCGAAGTCTCTGTCTCTCTTTTTTAGTAAAAAGCTTCTTTCTTCACATATCAGATTTATGCATATCCGTCAAAGAACCTCCGCAACCATAGAACCTTTGTAAATTTCTTTTATTTGATATATGTAATATGTTCTTGAATAGTCTGTATTTCTGTTGGAATCAATATCTTTGTAATCGATATATTGGAATTTATCTGATTTTATTTATGATTTTTGTCAGATTTATTGTGTTTTTGGTTTCAAGTTGTGATTGTGGTGAGATTCCGATGATGGGCGGTGGAAATCTATAGGTCGAGAATGGAAATCTCGTATTCACCGAGGTAAGTAGTGGTAGAAAATTATCTATGCGAAAGTTATAAATCTCGAAATTGTTGCTTATTGCATTTCATGGATTATGAAGTTATCATGTGTCACTCTAATGGTTTTTTTCCCAATTTGCATAGTTGATGCTTTTTATATGTTCGGATGGGAGTTCATCCAAGCGTGGTTCTAATTTCAATTCAATTGTGACTTGTTTTAGGCTCTTTAACTGTTGTTGTAAATCACATGAATGAAACTCGCTGGATAAGCTTATCAAGCAATGGAGACATTTCTTTAGGTATCTAGGAGTTATTTTGTCAATGTTATAATACGATATCCCTCCTATGCTTAGAGTCGATCTCATTCGGTTATTTTGCCTCACTTATCTTTTTGGTGATTTCTTATGTACGTGTGCTGTATGATCAAAATATAAACAACAAGTCTAAAGGTTGTGTCAAGCATTTAAATGAAGTCCATGATATGTGTAACATGTATAAACATAAGTCTGTGTGAGTGTGTGTATTGTGTTATTGAGTCTTTGGCCTTGAGACTGTGTTCACTCTGCTAAACGAAAACAACATTAGTCAATTATTAAGTTCATGTGTGTGTGATTTATCTATACTAATATATAAAGGATTTAGCTTTTTAATTTTAAATACAACTCATAATGCAATAAGTACAAGATATTGAAGCACACATCTTGAATTTTAAGAAACATAAGTCTTTAAAGCTTGATGTACATGTGTTCAATGCAAATAAAATTTGAATTAATTTTAAATGGCTCTACTTTTGTATTCTTGAGTTTCGTAAAGTATTGGGAATGCAATTAACCCTTAATATTCTTTGAAAAGGCACGACATCATAATTGTAAGGAATTCATAAAGATAAGCGATCCAGTGACTCTAATTCTATACTCATACAGCTTTGTAGTTTTGTTAGATATTTTTGTGTGTATTTTCTCTAACATGCGCCTTTGTGTTGCCATTTATTAACCCTTTTCTTCTCTTTCCCACCTACAGAATTTTTTAACACTACTCGCAATACATATCAGATATCAATTACATCGATGGCGGTGCAAGCAGTGTTCGTCAAATATTCTCATGCTAAACAGGTTTGATACTCTTTTCTCCAACTTCCTCTCCCTCATGTCTGCAACTCTCTGCTCTATATCTCTCTCTCTCACACTCTTTCTATTTCACATCCACCATATGTGAAAAAATGTTTCAAACCCGAGTTAGAAAAATACTCTGGTTGTCGATATGGTTGGTCTTTGATCCATTGTTGATGTTTTTCTTGATCTGCAGGTGATTAAAGAAGCTTTGCTAGCTTGCATTTATAGTTCTTAAGTAAGGCTTCATTGAATTGTAAGCACTGAAAAGGTTAAAAGGGTGCCTGAGATTAGTTCAAAGGCATATCTGGAATCTAAGAGGCAGAAGAGATGGAGTTATAAGGAATTAATTGCAACATATCTTAAGGAAAAGTATCAGAGTAATCAAGTCTTCTGGAACTACTGATGTATTACGGAAGATGAGATACGTGATTTGTAGTTAAACCTTGAAGAATGTGACTGTATTCCTTGATGACTGCTTTCGTCTTCGTCGATGTCAATCTCTTCATCACTGCTGGTATTAATTGCTATTGATTTTGTTTTTATATCATCAGATTTGTTGCTTATAGCATGATACTGATTTTTCCTAAATTTAATTGGCTTCATCTGAAATTGATTGTTGGTTTATATAGTTTGTATATGCAAGATCTTTTCTTATAGTTTGTGGTTGTTTTGAACTCATTTGAAAGCTGTTGTTTCCCACGGTTCATTCTATATGTTGATGTTCTTAACTTTGTTTTGATGCTGCTATAGGGCTACTAATATAGTTTTTCTCAGTTGCTTTTCTGATGTTATTACAGCTTGGTTTACTTATTGTTTGTGCGAAACTGTGTATGTAAATCATTAGCAGAAAATTAAATCATTATTCCATTTTGAAAAGTAGGTTTGTTCAAGCAAGTGTTTTAGAAACACCATCCGTCTGATACCCTAATTGAGGTCAGGTTATTTATAAGGTTATCTGATCAATATTTCTGATTTGTGGTGTCTTTTGATAGCTGGTCATCAAAATTTGTTGCGATGTTAAATTATTTGTCTGTGTACTTACATATAAAAGACAAGTGTGTGACTAATATAGGGGATACATGTTGTCGTATATATGAGTAACAGAGTAACCTTAACTTTTATTTTGGCAATTTTTTTGAAGCACATCGATGATGATGTGAATATAACAGTTGGGGATCATGTGTACAATATTGTTTGGATGACTGGAAGAATGTAATGATGCAGAATAATATATAGTTAGTGTATTTCATGAAACATAATGTACTAACGGGTATTTCTTGGAACTGTGCTAAACATTGTTTCAATTTGTGTTATGTGAGTTTCTTTTACCAAACATTGTTTCTATTTGTGTTTCAACTTGTGGTTATTACGTTAGCCAGCAAGTACGGGTATTTTTTATGTAAACCAATTGCAATAATAACATAATCCTTTTGTAATTGCAAGAGTACATCCATCAGTTACAAAACTTTTGCATGCAAAAAGCAACGTTTCCATTTTATCGTTTCCTGATTAATACATTCCTAGCCTAGAAAGTCTTCAGTTTAGCATTATTTTTGTTAAGTACTTTATAATTATAATAAGCCTTTATAATTAGAGTACACCCGTCACTTACACTTCTTTTAGAATATTTTGAGAACATGTTAATCATATGGGTCACATTCTTGCCCATTTTAAGGACGTGTTACATTTTTTTTTTGCTAAAATATGCTAAAGGCCTAAAACTACCAAGTGAACAATGCACTTCTCAAATAACGACAGTTTTGACTGCAATTCTAACTTGCAAATAGAAACTACACTATTTTTTAGCGTTTGCATTTTTTTAGGGTCAGTTGAGGCTACAAGAGTTGATGTGGAGCTGGAATGCCGAGACAAAAGTATTATGCATTCTAAAATTGATTGGAACATGTAGCAATGCAAATCGGTACGTGTTCTAAAACATCGTTCATTTATTTGAAGTCGTTAATCAAGTCCTAGATGATGCCATTGCCTTTTATTACAATAGGTACAATCTGTTTTAACCTATAATTTGGCATAAAGTCACATCCTTACATCATGATGATTAGTAGTTCTTTGCTTCAAAATTTTGAGGTTGATGCTCTTTTATGGTTGTACTTAAATGTTTTTTGCATCGTCTTTTTCTCATATATGACTTAAAGGTGATCATGAGTCATTGTGGTGATGCTGGCAGGTTATTGGAATACCAAGATTTATGGTAATATTTCTCACTCCATATATAGTCTCATGCATGCAATCTTGAAAGCATTCAGATAGATGCTTTTACTTCGAGGTTGTTGATTTGACTGTGATATATTGATGTCATTCAATGGGTTTGGTTGCCTTTTCTATAGTCGCATATGAAACTCGTAAGTTGTTGGTAAGTTTGAAAACAAGATTTATGGTAAAATTATCACTCCATATCTCTCTCTCTCTCTCTCATACATTCAATCTTGAAAAGCTTTCAGATATATGCTTTTACTTTGAGGTTGCTGATTTGACTTGTGAGATATTAATATGTCATTGCATGGGCTTGGTTGTGTTTTTTTATAGTCGAATGCAAAACTGATACGTTACTGATAACTTTGAACCAACACATTGAAGCAACTGATCGGTGAGATATTAATATGCCATTAACAATACATGACCTATGGCAGCAACCGAGGGGTTGTTTTTGTAATTAATGCATAGATAGGTATTTTTGTATAAATAGTACTTGTTGTTTTGTAAATGGTACGGATCTGACATTTTGTTTTGCACAGAATTTAGAGCAAGTGTAGGGCTAAGGTACGAATTCTTTCATCTCTCTGTAGAAACAATTTTGATGCAAAGAATCATTTGGTTAGTGTTTCCATGATCTTAATTGTCTGTGATATACTTGTGATTGATTAATTCGAATTCACAATTGGTATCAGAGCACAAAAATGGAAATTTTTTATTGATTTTGAAATTTTCTGATTTTTAAAAAAAAAACCCACTGTTTCATCAAAAGTTTGCAAAATCTGAAAAACCCTTAGGGTTTTTGATTCTGTGTGAGGTTGATCATATAAACTGGATCGAAGATCAGGATTTAAAAAATGATCATATTGAAACTAATTTCAATTCGTCATTCAAAACACACAAAAAGATAAGTTGATTTTATGGATTTTTTGAAAAATGGTTTGTTCTTGACTGTTCTTGATAAAAAAATAGTGTGTTTGATCTGAAAATAACCAAAGTGGTTTCATAAAAATTGTTTGTGAGTGAAAAACACATCTTCGATTTCAATTTGGGGTCAATTCATGCAATTTAATTGAAAATATTGAAATCTAGACTTGAAATTTTTCAAAAATCATAAAACTCGAATTGAGTTGAAGTTCATGTATTAATATGCCAACACATTGAAGCAACTGATCGGTGAGATATTAATATGCCATTAACAATACATGATCTATGGCAGCAACCGAGGGGTTGTTTTTGTAATTAATGCATAGATAGGTATTTTTGTATAAATAGTACTTGTTGTTTTGTAAATGGTACGGATCTGACATTTTGTTTTGCACAGAATTTAGAGCAAGTGTAGGGCTAAGGTACGAATTCTTTCATCTCTCTGTAGAAAAAATTTTGATGCAAAGAATCATTTGGTTAGTGTTTCCATGATCTTAATTGTCTGTGATATACTTGTGATTGATTAATTCGAATTCACAATTGGTATCAGAGCACAAAAATGGAAATTTTTTATTGATTTTGAAATTTTCTGATTTTAAAAAAGAAAACCCACTGTTTCATCAAAAGTTTGCAAAATCTGAAAAACCCTTAGGGTTTTTGATTAAGTGTGAGGTTGATCATATAAACTGGATCGAAGATCAGGATTAAAAAAATGATCAGATTGAAACTAATTTCAATTCGTCATTCAAAACACACAAAAAGATAAGTTGATTTTATGGATTTTTTGAAAAATGGTTTGTTCTTGACTGTTCTTGATAAAAAAAATAGTGTGTTTGATCTGAAATAACCAAAGTGGTTTCATAAGAATTGTTTGTGAGTGAAAAACACATCTTCGATTTCAATTTGGGGTCAATTCATGCAATTTAATTGAAAATATTGAAATCTAGACTTGAAATTTTTCAAAAATCATAAAACTCGAATTGAGTTGAAGTTCATGTATTAATCGAGTTGAAAAGTTCTTTAATCGAGTTGAAAAGGTATTTTAATCGAGCTGAAAAGTTCTTTAATCGAGTTGAAAAGTTATTTTAATTGAGTTGAAAGGTGTTTTAATCGAGTTAGAAAGGATGTTAATCGAGTTGGAAAGGATTTTAATTTAGTTGGATTTATTTTTTTTAATCGACTTGGATATCCATTATCATCGAGTTTGATTAAAAAAATATCAACTGACATTCAAGTTAATTCGAGTTTTAACATAAATCATTTGAGTTTAATCAAACACAAGTTAAGTCCATTCGAGTTACTTGACTCTTCATTCGAGTTTCATTGCTGTGTCAATCGAGTTTCATCAATTCATCATTCGAGTTTCATTACTAATCCTTTGATTGATTCTTTTTAGGTTCGAGTTTCATTCTTTTCCATTCGAGTTGATTTAATTCATTGATCGAGTTTTACTACTCATTGTTCGAGTTTGATCCCATACAAATCGAGTTTCACTCCTTTTTCATTCGAGTTTGATCAACTTATCACAAGTTTGATCATATTTTCATATTCATTTCAAATTCAGTCAAAATCCATTTAAAAGATCTTGGAAGATTCATTTTAATCAGTCAAAATGTCAAAAGATGCACTAGCCATGGGGTCGGAAACCAAACCTCCTCATCTGTACAGAGGAGAATACGTTCAATGGAGGGAAAGATTCATAGAATTTATAAGTTTCCATGACCTCTCTGAAGAAATGTTGAAATCCCTAAATGAGGGACCAGCTATTTTTCTTGAAACCATACCAGCTATACCAATCGGCAACCCTCCTATCCCGGAAAGAACAGTAGATGTCACAAATCTGACTAAAGCAGAAAAACGAAGAAAACTGGGAGACAGGACTGCCAGAAAGCTCTTGCTGATTTCAATCTCAAACGACATATATATCAGTCTAACCAATACAAAAACAGCCAAATCCATCTGGGATGAGGTATGTAAATTGATGCGCGGTTCAGACAAAGCAGCAATAAATAGAGCCAGAAACAGTCTGATGACCTTTGAAAACTGTTGGTACACCCTGTGTGACGATAGCAGTCTAAGTGATCTAACATTTTGGTTCAAGTAATATTCAAAGTATTGGGTATTAACGAGTGTTTGATATATATGTTTATATATGTTTGGTAGTTATTGAATGTATGTTTGAACTTGATGTAATGTATTACAAGAAGTTCAAACATAAAGTTCAAAAATAAATTCAAACATAAGTTAAAAACATAAGTGTCAAATATAGGTTAAATATGTGAAAGTCGAATTTAGATTAAATTCGAATTCACTAGTAATTAGATTCGAATCTATGGCAGATTCGAATATAGTCCATAAGGCAGATTCGAGAGTGTCCAGGGGACAAACTCGAATGGGCCTTGGGCCTGATTCGAGTTTGGCCCATGGCAAACTCGAATGAGCCTCTATAATTAGAGATTAACTCGAATCATTAGTAGACTTTTGCAGATTTCGTATGAGTGATTAGCAAAAGGCGATCTCGAGTTTATCAGCTTTGTGAGTGTTCTTTCGGAGAGAATCATCCAGTAGGTGCATTCGTGTTCGTCCGTACAGCTTGTTGATAGTCTCCGTGTTCCGTGTGAGAGTTGTTTTCGTCAACCCGTTAACGAGGATTCCGCACTCGTTGACGGTCTCGCGTCTAGATAGATCCGTAGTGTGTGGACCTTACAAGTGGTATCACAGCCTACGGGGTGTTCTTAGTGTTCTTCGTGTTCATATAGATACATCCTAGGTTTCTTGATGCTTTTGGACGGTTTATCTCTCAAGTGTTCGTGTTTTTCGAGCTTATCAAATTGGAATCCGGGAAATACTTCGTGTTTTTCACGTTCTTGATCGAAATCAATATTTTTCATTGTAAAAATATTGATTTAATCTGCAAGACGTAAAATAATCGAGGTATTAGCCGTTTTTCGAGTTTGAGGCGCTCGAATCTGTTAGTAGTAATTAGGGTTTTTCTTAGTCTCGAGTCTAACCAAAAATCCACTCCTTTCGAGTTTGCTTAAGAGAGATTTCGAGTTTATTTGATTCGAATTTGCTTCGAGTTTGGACTAGAGTCGAACAAGGTGATTCGAATTTGCCGGGTATTCGAGTTTGCTTTGACCTTCGAGTTTGGAGACTTTCGAATCTGTCACCTATTTCGAATTTAATTGAATTTCAGAACTTAAATCGAATTTAATCCCAAATAGGTTTGAACTTAATTATATTCGAATTTACCTAAATTCGAAAGAATTAACATAAATTAATTTCGAATTAAATTTATTAAGTTAAAATTCAATTACTTTTGAAACAATGAAAAATTTACAAAGGTTTCTGGAAATGGATCTTGAGGTAGGGAAAGCTAATACTCCGCCTAAGCTGATGAAACTTGAAGACTATTATTGGTGGAAAGATCGGTTTGCCGATTTTGTGCGTTTCAACGACATGCGAATGTGGACATGTATCGACGAGGTATACATTCCACTAACTGCTGAAATTGAGGGAAGACAGAAGGTTGTCACATATTCGAAGATGAAGGATGATGACAAAAAGTTGTTTGAAGCTGAGAACCGTGCCTTCGCTATAATACGAATGGCGTTACCTCAGGACATACTACACACATTCCGCAATCAAAAGACATCTAAGGAGCTCTGGGAGACGCTGGAAAAGAGGTGTGAGGGTAATCCGAGGGTTCGGAGGAAGTGAATGGAGTTGTTGAAACAGCAGTTTGCGATTTTCAAGGCTTTGAAGGATGAAAAGCTGGACGACACCATCACCCGCTTTTATCATCTGCTGACAGAGCTTGAGAGTCATTGCATTGAGTATAGCGACACAGAAAAGAACAATAAGCTTCTTGATGCCTTAACAGCCAAATGGGCGATGTACGTGGCGATGATTAAGCTTGATGAGGATAAGTATTATACTCAATCGTTGGAGGATGTAGTAGGAACGCTAAGGGCTTACCATTTCGAGCTACTGAAGGCCGAAACAGATTATGAACAAGTCCAAAATCCAGCCATGTATTTTGGAAAATCAAAACCTTCATCGGCAGCTGATATGAAGACTGCTACAGCCTTCTTCACTGGAGAAACGACGTCACCATCAGAGACTGACGACGCACAGAATAGAGCGTTCTTAGGGTTTGGGAGACCGGAAGAACAGCAACGTCAGGCACCACCTGCATCAACATCTCAGGACTACTCTAAGATGCCCATGAGCGCTAAATCGGCCGAAGAACATTTGAATTTGTTGGCGTCATTTGTGGCCGCATATGGGAACTGCGTTCAGGGAAAGATAAACGATCCTGCTCTCTGGGATGAATACTATGATCAGGTAGACCCTGACGACATTGAGGAGATGGATCTTAAATGGCAACTGGCCATGGTAACCCAACGGGTTAAACGATTCATCAAACGGACTGGGAGGAATCTGAATATGAATAATAAGGGGATCGGCTTTGATAAGTCAAAGGTCAAATGCTACAACTGTCAAGGCTTGGGACACTTCGCCAGAGAGTGTCAGAGACCGAAGGTAGATAATTACCAAGGGCAGAATCAGAGTCAAGGACAGTATCAGAACCAATCTCAACAGAGATATCTTCCAAGTTCATCATCCAGGTAAGCCAACATAGCTGGTCTGTTATCAAACGTCACATCAGACAGACAGTCAGATGGTACTTACGACTGGAGCTCACATCCGGAGTCTAACGCTAGAGCCTTTATGGCTGAAGTCATGGAGAGTGGATGTGAAGGGGAAGAGCAGACCACAAGGGACAGCAGTTAACACGAAAGCAGTCCGATGTGGGTGGAAAAGTCGAATGATCAGACGCTTCTGGAGTTTGCCGCTCAAATGGCCAACGTCGAATCAGATCACACAAAGGTAAGTCTGAATTACTCTCTTTTCCAAGAATTATGTGTTTTATGTGTTACTTCTAACGACAGGTTGAATCTAGTTTTAGAATCACATAAAAATATATCTGCTCAAAATGAATCATTAAAATTTGATAATGCTAGCCTGAATGACATTAAGCAAGATCTTAGGGATAAGCTTAAAGCTGATGCACAGGATGTCATAGTTCTAAAAGACAAGCTGAGTGAGCAGTGTGTTAGGTTAGAACTGATGTATGAGCATGTAGAGGCCTTGACCAAAGATCTTAAGACCAAAGAAGTAGAGCTAGCTGAAACTAAGGTGAAGGTAGCAGAGGCTAATAGAAAGCTAGAAAAGTTTAGGAACTCAAGTCTGAACCTAGGGAAAGTTTTAGATGCTCAACGCCAATCTAAAAAGCCTGTAGGTCTAGGATTTCATGAGATTCCTCCACCATTTAATGCCAACTACGTGCCTCAACCTCAGGAGAAAACTAAGAAATCAGTAGACTTAGAGGACATACCTGAACCTGTGTCTGAGCCTGTAAAGGAAAATACACCTAAGGTGACTGATACGAACGTCAAGATTAAGAAAGTCAAATTTGTGTCTTCCTCCAGTGAAACATCTGCAGGAAAACATAAAATTGATTTTAATGATCAGGATGATGAACCAGTCACAATAGATACTCAAAAAGACCAAGACACTAGTGAGACACCTAAGACTAAGGGCACACACAAGAGGTCCATTGACAAGATGTCTTGCTTTCGATGTCATGAAAAGGGGCATGTTGCTTCTAACTGTCCACTTAGGAAAACTGACGTTACACCTAAGACAGGGAAGCCAACACAAGTTAAGCCTTCAACAAGTGTGGCGAGCACTAGTAGTTCTCAGAGTACCGAGAAAACTGTGCAGGCTGCACAAAAACAAGTTGTGAAACAAATACCGGTAAAAGGTGGACCAAAAGAAGTGGTTAGGACTAATTCACCGAATCGAGTCGTTAATCAATCTAGGTCTGGTCCTCAACAACAATATAGGAGCACAACACCTAGCAGAGCATACACTCCAGTTAGGTCACACACTCCTGCTAGACATCACACACCGGTTAGAGCTCAGGGATCTCAATCTGAAATGCAATATAATCGGAATTATTCAAGAGCTCCACAACAAATGCCTACTCAAAGGCAAAGAGTGAATTTACATCACTCGGCACCACAACAAACTCCTGTTCAACGACCCAAGTCACCTGAAAGGCGAGATGGGTATTTGAAAGAGTTTAAGTATGTGGACGAGAATGGTATAACCAAGTCAGTTATGGTTTGGGTTCCCCGTGATAACTAACCTATTTTCTTTCATGTGCAGGAGATAACCACAGGTCCAAACAACAAATGGTTCGTCGACAGTGGATGCTCCAGGCACATGACGGGGGAAAGAAGTCTCCTTACAGACTTCAAGGGTGGGAATCGGGGATTTGTATCATTCGCGGGAAACAAGGGAGGCAACATCACGGGTACTGGAGTGGTCACTAATGGGACAATCAAGTTGGATCAAGTTTATCACATTGATAAACTGGTTCATAATCTTATTAGTGTATCTCAAATCTGTGACAAGAAGAATTCAGTGCTATTCACTGACACTGAAGCGTTGGTGCTGAAACCGGGGTTCAAGATTCCTGAAGAGTGGATATTGATGCGAGCACCTAGGAAGAATGACTTGTACATGCTCGATATGAACAAGCCGGAAACTTCGATGGGGCCAATCTGTCTGTTATCCAAAGCTTCGGAGACTGAATCAGTTTTGTGGCACAGGCGCATGGCACACTTGCACCTAAGAAAAATGAACTATATAACGAAAAATGGGTTAGTGCAAGGTGTGCCTATGAAGAGTTTTCAGTTCGAGGACAAGTGTCTACCATGCAAGAAGGGAAAACAACATAAGAAGGCACATAAGTTCAAGACTCAGAACTCCATCACTACCACATTCGATTTGCTGCATATGGACCTCTTTGGACCAATCAACAAAAGGAGTATAGGTGGTAGTTGGTATTGTTTAGTTATCACTGACGATTACTCATGATTTTCTTGGATTTTCTTTCTAGGTAGAAAGCACGAGACGGCTAACAAGCTCATCGGGTTCTTAGACCAAGTGGAGAATTCCAATGGAACGGGTTAAAAAGCTTCGTAGTGATAATGGAACAGAATTTAAAAACACTGTAATTGGTGTATATTGCCTATCAAAGGGCATAGTGCATCAATTTAGTGCACCCTATGAGCCACAACAAAATGGGGTGGCCGAACGAAAGAACAGGACATTGATTGAGGCAGCTAGGACTATGCTTTCGGATTCAAAGCTTCCTACCATGTTTTGGGGGGAGGCAGTGAATACCGCATGTCATATTTTAAACAGGGTCCTAACTGTCAAATCTTTGAACAAAACCTGTTATGAAATTTTGAATAAGTGGCCACCTAATTTAACTGGCTTCGAACCGTTTGGGGTACCATGTACTTTATTGCGAACAAAACATCAACCTAAGTTTGGTGAAAAGGCTGACGAAGGATACTTCCTAGGTTATGTGCCGAACTCACCAAACAAACGGGTTTTTAACAAAACGAATGGTACAGTAGAGATTGTGTATAACATTGAAGTCACAAGTTATACACATGAACCCCAAATAGGTCCGGAATGGATATTTGACTATGATAAATTGTTTGAGTCACTTAACATTCCTTTGGATGAAAATGCAGGTACGATCGAAAAGGATATGGCGACGCTGAATCTGAATGACGAAGGTCATACCTTTCGGAGGACTACATTTCAATCCACATCTGAGCCTACTTTGACTGAAGATGGATCTCCAGAAGTCACTGATCCAGAAGCACCTTCAACTGAGAATCAAACTCAGACAACAAATTCCAACTCTAAGGAAACTGTCCACGAGGAGGAAAATGTGGAATATGAGGATGTTCCCCCATTAGGTGAAATAGGATCTAACTTAGGAGATAATCTAAGAGTTGACGAGATAGAGACATCTAGGATCAACAAGAACCATCCTATAGAAAGCATCATAGGAAATCCTAATGAGGGTGTGAGGAC
Organism: Centrapalus pauciflorus; assembly: GCA_020465985.1. Lineage (NCBI taxonomy): Eukaryota > Viridiplantae > Streptophyta > Magnoliopsida > Asterales > Asteraceae > Centrapalus > Centrapalus pauciflorus. The sequence goes on from JAANYP010001175.1 coordinate 126,149, forward strand.
TAGGAATAGTTTAAATAACAACACTGTGTTGTTGTCGATGATAAATGACTCCGAGGCCTATCATACCTGCCTCTATTCTTGTTTTATCTCGCAAGTAGAGCCGAAAAATGTGCAAATGGCACTAAAGGATAACTCCTGGGTTGAAGCGATACAGGAAGAACTCTCTCAGTTTAGGAAACTAGAAGTGTGGGAGTTAGTTCCATTACCTCGAGGGGAAATTGCCATAGGAACCAAATGGGTTTTTAAGTGCAAAAGAGACGATCGGGGTATAGTCACTCGCAACAAGGCTAGGTTAGTTGTAAAGGGTTTCAACTAAGAGGAGGGAATCGATTACAATGAGGTGTTTGCGACAGTAGCAAGGCTGGAAGCCATTAGGTTGTTTCTGGCTTTTGCTTCCTTCAAGGGCTTTAAGGTATATCAACTAGATGTTAAGAGTGCTTTCCTCTATGGGAAAGTGAAGGAACTGGTGTATGTAGAACAGCCGCCCGGATTTACAGATCCAAAATATCCAGACAGAGTATATCGTTTAGATAAGGCTCTATATGGATTGCATCAAGCACCAAGGGCGTGGTACGAGAATTTATCCAACCATCTGTTAGAGAACGGGTTTGAAAGGGGTAGGATAGATAGTACGCTGTTCGTTAAGAGAAAGGGAGAACACTTCATCTTGGTACAAGTGTACGTCGATGATATCATCTTTGGATCATCAGACGAGCAAATGTGCAAAGATTTTGAGAAGGTGATGAAGTCGAAATTCGAGATGAGTGCAATGGGTGAGTTGAATTTCTTTTTGGGGTTGCAAGTTGACCAGAAGAAGGAAGGAATGTTTATCCATCAGACGAAGTATGTCTATGACATATTAGAACGCTTCGGGATGGAAGGGACGAAACTGACAGCCCATTTTCAGCACGCCGATTCAAGTGAATCACAATCTCGGACCGGGTACTGAAAGTGATACCGATGTGGATCTAACGTTATATCGGGCCATGATTGGATCACTTATGTATTTAACTGCTTCAAGACCTGACATCATGTTTGCTGTGTGTATTTGTGCTAGGTTTCAAGCTAATCCGAAAGAGATGCACATGAAAGCTGTGAAGCGGATTCTACGATACCTCAAGTCGAAACCGAAACTGGGACTTTGGTATCACGCGGAGGGAGATCTAGAGTTGGAGGCGTTCACAGATTCAGACTACGGAGGATGCAGCTTGATGCGTAAGTCAACAACTGGAGGTTGTCAATTCCTAGGAGGGAGACTGGTTTCCTGGCAATGCAAGAAACAGACGTCGGTAGCCGTGTCAACGTGCGAGGCCGAGTATGTTGCTGCTGGTAGTTGCTGCTCACAGGTTCCGTGGATACAACAACAATTGCGGGATTACGGTTTGGCTTACACTCAAACTCCTATTAGGATATATAACCAGTCTACTATCGCAATAACTAATAATCCAGTTAAACACAGTAAAACAAAGCACATAGACATAAGGCATCATTTTATTCGTGATTGTGCTGAAAAGAACTTAATCAAATTGGTAAAAGTGGCAACGGACGATAATGCTGATTTATTTACCAAAGCTTTTGATAAGTCACGGTTTGAATATTTGTTTCAACTAAATGGAATGCGCAACCCAGAGTAATTTGACCTTAGTAGAAGTTTATTTCCTTTTTTAGCTGTAGTCTTTCTTTCTTTTTATAGTAAGTTTGCTAATTTAGGATAGTTTCTATTTTTAGTAAGTTAGTAGGTTATATTATTTTCTTGCTATTTCTTATGAAAAACAAAAGAAAAAAAGAGAGAAAACCATAAAAAAATTCAAAAAAAGAGAATATCAGGAAAAAGAGTTAAGTCTTAGAAACATAGGTTCAAAGTGACGAAAATTAGCACAGTCGTTACAAACTCTAAGTGTTTAGGCTTTCACACATAATGCACCTAAAATTCTAAGTGTTATACTTTATTTTAGTTTGATGTGTTGGTAGGCATAATACATATAGGGAATCTCAAGGCTAATAAAATATTCAAGAAAAAGTCAAACGTGTCGCTAACTTAGATGTATGACCAATCGGTCTTAATTTTTATATACGAGACATACAAACTTTGAGTATAAATGAGGTATGCAAACTTTCTGGGGATGTATAGCAACATCAAATACATCTTAAAATGGAAAGAATAGTAAAATCATACAGAATTGAGAGTCAAAAACACGTAACTCTGTTGTACGTAAGTACTGACCTGTTGCCTCTGTTTTGATTCGAGTTAGCAAGATAAGTCGCTTTGTTGTACGTCGGTACAGATCTGTCACCGCTGTCTTGCTAGCTTTATAAATAAACCTTAAGTCAAACTAAGACACTTTGTTGTATGTAAATACAGACCTGTGTCCGATGTTTGTCTTTTAAAGAAAGTTTGCAAATACCAACAAGTTAGAATAATTGTCTGTATGCCTTGATCATAAAAGTATGTCTATGTCTGAGTCACGTAAGATAATTTCATAATAAATAAAAATGCCAAGGGATATTATGAAATGTAGCATGTTTAAAGGGGTAAATACCAACAATCCGCTAAACGGGTATGTCACGCCAAACAATCAAAGGAATAAAAAATTCCTAAGTGTGAAAATTTAAGTACTGAAAGTGAGAATCTGACACCGCTATCTGATTGAATCTTTCTTTGACTATGCTCGTCAAAAATAATTTATTAAGTGTTTAGCATAGGTTGTAAATTTTAATAAATGTAGTTTAAGTCTAAGTTAAATTTTTGTTCAAAATTTTAAAAATAAAATAAACTTTGCGTGAAAATCTTGTGCTTAGGGTAAAAGATTTGGCATAGTTTATTCCGTTACACGAGAAGGTTGAAAAGGTTGAAAAAGTTGAATTTATTTCAAAAATTTTCGAAATTTTCAAAGTTTCAGGGGTAAATTCGAGTTTAAGCTAAACTCGAATATGGCAGGGCTCGAATCTGTCAGTAGATTCGAAAAGGCATTAGACTCGAATGTTGGTGGTATAAATTGGTCAACAGTGATAGTCATTATTTCACCTGTTTTCGAATCTATTCTCTCGAGTTTGTTAAAGCGATTTCGAATCTATTCTCTCGAGTTTGTCGTTTTCAAGAAATCAACTATTTGTCGAGTTTCTGTCCGTGTGGGTTCGATACTACCCATAGATCTAGGTATAACCAAGTGTATTGTACAAGATTTAGGTAGTATTATACTCCATTTGGGCCAAAATCATTAGATTTTGAAGTTTTATTGGTAGAAAGTTTGTTTTTCAAAATTACAAACTTTGAACCGGTGAAAAGTCAAATTAATTACAAATTATTTTGATTAGAACTTAGTAGGACTAAAAGATGTCATTTTCTGAGTCTAACATGGTTAAAATCATGGATTTTTGTGATGTTGGTGGCCGACTCCTTCGAGTCTGTTCATGGCCTGATTCGAGTCTGTCAGTAAACTCGAATTGGTCATTAACCTCGAATGGCACATTAAACTCGAATAGATGTTAATTCGAATCAGTTTGTCATTTTATTTGAATTATTTAATTTAAATTATAATTAAACTTGTAGAAATTCATAGGTGTTGGATTTTGTACTTACACAAGTGCAAAATAAAACAAATTTGAATTTAAACAAGTTTATTCATTTTTAATAATTCTAATATTTTATTTGATATATTGTGCAGACATGGCGGATAGAGTATTTGTTCCGAAGCATAATATGGTCATTCCCCCGGACCATGCTATCCCTGAAGCGCAGGCTTTCCGCCAAATGGTGGACTTTTTGGTGGAGTCCAGGATCTCGTTCGCACTATCGCACAATATCCAAATCGTCATTCCTTACGTGCGACAATTCTATGAACATTTGCTAGTCGATTGCACTGTCACTCCGACAGTTCTTAGGACAAGGATTGCTGGTAATCCGTTGGTGTTTTCTGCTGATATTCTTCGTCAAGTGCTTCAATTGGGCACTCAGGAGCAAGAAGATGGGCCTATTGATTTTCAATTATCAATCAGGCAGGCAGCATTTACAAGAATGGGCTATAGTTTAGATGTTTCTAAGACATCTTATATGAAGAGTGGGCTAATTGGACAATGGCGATATCTCGCGCATGTGTTCATGGTTTCTTTCGCTGCAAAGAGAGCTGGATTTGATTATATAGTTTTGAAGATCCAATCAGGGATGATCGCGTTGGTATATAACCGGAAATTCAGTTTTTCAGAGATGTTCTTCTCGGAGTTCGTTAATCTGATAACGGCTCCGGAGCGGGAAAGATTTCTTCTTTACCCTCGTTTTGTCATGATGCTCATCCGGCACTTTTTGCCAAATCTTCCGCAGTTGAACGATATTCAGAGCGTTGCAGTTATTGATAAGAGAATTTTTGCCGATTGCTCCTCTCACCGAGGAAGGTTACCTGTCCCAATAGAGAGACCTTTATTTGGAGCCGTAATTGACCCAATCTTTGTAGCGCCTCAAGATGCCAACTGGGCATGGGCGGTGGAAGTTCAGCAACGACAGTCACAGCAACAGCGTCAACAACAAAGGCCTCAGCAGTAGAGAAGACGTTAAAGGCCTTCAGCGAGTCAAACTCAGGCAGACAGGCCTTCTACCAGTCAACCTCAAGAGCCGGAAGAGGCTGTACCCTCAAGTGCACCATCTGAAGTAGATCCTACACTTCAGACATTGGAGGAGATTTGGGCAGCCGATCCAAATGCTAATGAGGAAATAACTGCTGAATTAGTTGGAGACTTATTGGAGCCTCCGGAGGGAGAAGTTGACGTTTTTAGACAAATCGATGAATATCAACCTCAGCCAGCAGGTGATGACAAGTCCACTTCAGCTACAGAATCTGAGGATATGGAGGAAATAGAAATGGAGAAAGAACCAGAAGATCTGTCCATCAACATACGGACTTATGGATCGAGATTAGTGGTAATAAATGAAGAAGCTACGAGGAGAAGAGAGTCCAGGGAATCTGATGACTCAGATTTTGAGGAGGAAGACGTTGCTCCATTGATAACAAGGCAAAGGGCAAAACGACATCGATTTATGCAGGGAGCTACCTCAGCTTCTGCTGCACAGCCAGAAATACCTCAACCTCCACCCGCTCAATCTACCATACCACCATCACCACCCCCTGTTGAACCATACATTCCATCTCCAATCATTCCAACCCCCATACAATCCATACCATCCACTTTCATGGAGAATCAAAGGTTTTCTGAGCTGAAGAGCAGAGTCGACTTCCAACAAATTCAAATCTTTGGCTTGACAACGGCTCTAGGCGAAATACAAAAGCATAATGCCCAACTAGATATCGAGAATGCCGAGCTGAAGAAGGTTATGGGCAAGGTTCAGGAAGAAAACTTGGAGCTACAAACCTTTGTTGCTGATCAAGCGGCCGAGTTACGATCGATGCGCTCCCTGATTGAGCAATTAATGCAAAATCTAAGGGCTCAGGGGGAGACAAGCTGCCGGGATCAAATAGAGCTGCCCAGGGATGAAGATAATGATGGAGATAATGACAGCAATGATCCCAGCGCGCAAAGACATAATGAGCCAGTAGATTTTTCTGCTGCTCAGCATGCTGAGATTCAGGGGGAGCCGGAACAGACAGGAGCTGCAGGAGGTGAAGCCAGTTCCTCCAAAGTCACAGAGTCAGAGATAAATGAAATGATCGAAGCGCTAATGGATATCGATGAAGACCCTTTGGACTTTGGATTTGATTTCGAGGACGAATTGGATGAGTTAGAAGAAGGAGAATTTGTGCCGGAAGACGTAGCAGATTGGAAATCTGATGATGAAGTTTGTGTTGATGAAGATGATGAAGCAAATGAGATCATTGTTCAACAAAACCCCATCACAGATACTTACGTAACGGAAGGAAATCATATGATTGACATAGAAGTGGTAAAAGCGGCTTTAAACGTTGAATCAGCAAGTGAAGAACCTGCCAGAGAACTTACCAACGAAGAAAAAAGAAAACTATGGTTTAGGGCAGAGAAAAGAGAGTTGGAGCTGAAAAAGAAGATACGTGTGCCGAGTGATGGAGAACTATCAGGAAATATTTTGAGCTGGTTCTTTGTTCAGGAATTGCAGCTATTCATCATCAAACGAAAAGATGGTCTCCAGTATCTCAGGAGAACTCTGAAGGTGTTCAATTCCTTGCCAAAGATTGAAATAAAAGCGTTAGCATGGAAGGAGCTAATCAACATCGGCAACGACCCTTATGCTGAAATAATTGCAAAGATCATAAGAAAAGAAGGGAGGTCTAGGAAGTTCGAATGGCTCAATCCAAGGGTAGGTAAACGAGTAATGGACCATACTCGAATTGACCCTCTAACTGGTCGTCCGTGGATGAAAATACAATACAAACCAGTTAGATGTCTGAGAAATGTTCCTCTCAAGCCAATGCCACAGGACGTCATGAAGAATCTAAATTGGTGGTATGTGGAAAGTGACACAGGAGAAGCTGTGATGGAGGACTTTGAAGAAAAAGTGATTCTTAGAGTCTTCGATCCCCTTCACCTTGTAAACTTTTCTAAAGACGACCTTCAAGTGCTACATGCTCATAGAATCTCAAGCGACGCTCATATGGATAGTGAGGCTAGGAAATATGAAAATGTAGTTAAAGTGTGTATCGAGAAAGGTTTGTATGCTGGCAGCGGTTTAAATAAATAAACGAAGTACTTAATCAAATGTGTGAATTGTTAGAAGCTATCGTCAAGGGGGAGTCTGTTGGTACACCCTGTGTGACGATAGCAGTCTAAGTGATCTAACATTTTGATTCAAGTAATATTCAAATTATTGGGTATTAACGAGTGTTTGATATATATGTTTATATATGTTTGGTAGTTATTGAATGTATGTTTGAACTTGATGTAATGTATTACAAGAAGTTCAAACATAAAGTTCAAAGATAAATTCAAACATAAGTTAAAAACATAAGTGTCAAATATAGGTTAAATATGTGAAAGTCGAATGTAGATTAAATTCGAATTCACTAGTAATTAGATTCGAATCTATGGCAGATTCGAATATAGTCCATAAGGCAGATTCGAGAGTGTCCAGGGGACAAACTCGAATGGGCCTTGGGCCTGATTCGAGTTTGGCCCATGGCAAACTCGAATGAGCCTCTATAATTAGGGATTAACTCGAATCCTTAGTAGACTTTTGCAGATTTCATGTGAGTGATTAGCAAAAGGCGATCTCGAGTTTATCAGCTTTGTGAGTGTTCTTTCGGAGAGAATCATCCAGTAGGTGCGTTCGTGTTCGTCCGTACAGCTTGTTGATAGTCTCCGTGTTCCGTGTGAGAGTTGTTTCCGTCAACCCGTTAACGAGGATTCCGCACTCGTTGACGGTCTCGCGTCTAGATAGATCCGTAGTGTGTAGACCTTACAAAAACTTTAGAGCAAGAGAAGGAGAATACTGGAAGGTACTAATCTGAGGTTCGTCAATCTGGTAAGTGGAATGAAAAGGAATGGAGTGACAAAATCCAATTTGGATATAAATGTCAAAAATCTGAACGTGCTGAATCCGGAGTGGGATAAGTATACAATGATAATTCAGCAAAGAAAAGAGATTGACGACATGGAATTCCATATGGTTTTTGAGAACCTTAACAACTACCAAGAAATTGTTTTAAGGAAAATGTCAGGAAAGAAACAGGCTAAAAACGCAACCGTTGATCCTTTTAGCTCTCTTGTGTGACAAGAAGTATAAGTACAAGCTAAAGAAGGAAAAGCGGGTTGTGTTGAGCAGTAGTTCATCAGATTCACATTCAACTGATTCCTCAACTGATTCTGAGATTGAAGAGATGAAGAAACAGATGGCCTTGCTGACAAAGGCATTTCAGAAGAAGTTCTACCGCAAGCCGACCAACAATAAGATGAGGTACAAGACAGACTCAAGGAAGTATGAGAAGAAAGACATATATGAAAAATCGGGAGAGAGCAGTGGAAAGAAGGCTGAGAAATATGAGAAAACTGATAATCCTGCCTATAAGGATACTGAGCAAAAATGCTATAATTGTGGCAATCTGGCCCACTTTGCTAGAGAATGCAAAATGCCTGTAGTAAAAAATTCAGAATATTACACTCGGAAGGCACTGCTGGCATAGGAAAAAGAGTCCGGTAAGGCTTTGATGGCTGAAGATGACCACTGGCTCCAACTATCCGAAGATGAAGATATTCTAGATGCCCATATCTGTCTGAAATCTGAAGTGTTCAATGATTCTTAACTTAGTGAGTCTGCTATGATTTCTGAGGATGAGGTTTGGGTAGGTCTGACAGATGAGGAAACTAAAGAGCCAAAGGAGTCTGATTTTGATAATGAACTGAAGGAAGAGATGGCACTGATGGCAACAGGAGATGCGAGATGCAGTAAAGAAAAGGAAGATGATGAATCAGATACAGATGCCTCAAGAAGTTCAGAGACAACAGAGGTACATTCTATTTCTGATTCAGATGATGATAATTCCTGTATGCTTGAATAGAAACTGACTCAAATGGCTTACATGTTAAAAAGATTTGAAAATCCTTAAAAGCCGAAAAGAAAAATGTCCATTCCTTGGAAAACAAATTGAGTCAAGAATATGCCTTAGTGTTAGAAATATCCAAGGATAAGGCATTAGCATTAAGAGTAGTATCAGATTTATAAGATAAATCCAATGAACTGCATAGTGAAATTCAGAAACTGAACAACAATATATCTGACCTAAAAGAAAAACTGAATTTAGCGGAGTTAAAATCATCAAGTTATTCTGTGAAATACCATTCTATATTTGATGAAAGAAAGAAGCTATATGAGAAAATTAAATATTTAGAAGACGAGTTTATTAAAAGAGGTCAAACAGACAAAACTATATATTTGAATCAACCTAAAGATACCGAATTTTATAATTCAAAATCAGGTTTAGGTTGGAAAAATCCTAAATATCTTAAAAAAGCAATTTCATGTTCACCAACTATATATGATGTCAGATATATGAATTTAGGATTACAAATGGTTTTTATGAAAGCTTCGGATGAACTAGAATCAGGTGTAGATTTAAAAAGGTTGAGAAGAGATAAAATGTAGAATACTGTAGATTATAACAGATTAAATGATAGTTATCAAAATTCTTGCATTTCAGAAGAGTATATTCAAACTTATTCTGAAAAGGATTTATCTGAAAATAATACTTATTCTCAAAAGTCATATATACCAAATTCAATTCTTGAAAAGATAAATTCTGATCTTGAATTGAAAATTAAAACTTTTGAGTATGAAAGTGAAAAACTTCAGGCTGAAATTAAAACTTTGAAATTAAAACTGAAAAATCAGCCTGAAAACAATACTCAACTAGATTAGAAACATACAATTAAACCTGATTCTATCAATTCTGAACAAGAATTTCATCTGTACATGAACTCGGATTTGAACTCATTAGAGGATATGTTTGTCAAGATTTATGAATTTTTTAAACCTTTACATGACAAACAAACTAAAAAACATAAAGAACATGTAAGTATTCTGAAAAGAATATCTCCAGAATCTACGATTATATCAGTAAATTCACCTGTTTTGCAAAAGAAAAAGGAGAAAACAAAAGTTACTTTTGTGTCTCCAAAATTTGAAAAAGATGAATCTGTTAGTGCACCCTGTGTGACGATAGCAGTCTAAGTATAGACATATTTTGTAAAAGTCAATTTCATTGTTATTACACATTAACAAGTGTTTGATATATGTTTGTTGTATGTTTGATTATATATGTTTGATATTGATTGTTTGTATGTTTGAACTTGGTGTAATGTGTTACAATAAGTTCAAACATAAATTCAAAGATAAGTTCAAACATAAGTTCAAATATAAGTTCAAAAATAAGTTCAAACATAAGTTTGAAGCCTAAGATTCGAATTTGTAGAGGACAAGTTCGAAAGGCCTTGGGCTTGTTCGAACTTGTCCTAGGCAAATTCGAACTGGGTGTTATAATTAAGTGTTAATTCGATTAATTATGAGACTTTTGCAGAGGTTTATTAGAGCGATTAGCAAAAGGTGATCTCGAACTTGCAAGTTATCAGAGAGTTTTGTTCTTGGAGAGAATCACGTGTCAGGACGTTCCGTTGTTCGTCTATCACAGTGTGTGTCTCCGTGTTTCGTGTGCGTGGTCTATTCGTCAAGCCGCTAACGAGGATTCCGCACTCGTTGGCAGGTGTCGCGTCAAGATAGGATCCGTAGTCAGGCGACCTTACAAGTGGTATCAGAGACATAAGAGTGTTCGTGGTGTTCTTCGTGTTCACAAGTAACATCTGTGGTTTCTTGACGTTGTTGGACGGAAAAATCACTTTTTTTAGATAAGTTTTCGAGTTTTTCAAGCAAGATTACGGGGAAAAGTTCATATTAGTTCCTCATTTTGGTTGAAATCATAATTTTTAATCCTAAAAACTTTGGTTTAATCTGAAAAGTTGAAAAAAATCGAACTTTTGGCATTTTTTCGAACTTGCGGCGCTCGAAGATAAGGGGGTATTAGGGTTTGTTCGAATTTTGTCAGAAAATCGAATTTGTCAGAAAATACGCTCCATTCGAATTAATTTTCAGGGTTCATTCGAATTTGACTTTTATTCGAATTTGGCTCCATTCGAATTTATCATATTCGAACTTAGCATTAAATTCGAAATTGTCTTCTTTTCGATTTTGTTTGATTTCAAACTTAATTTCGAATTTAATTTCAAACGAATTTAATATTAAATAAATTCGAATTTATTAAATTCGAAAGGGTTAAGTTAAATAAATTTCAAATTAAATTAATTAAGTTTTAATTCAAAAAGATTAAGAAAACATGACAAGTTTACAAAAGTTTATTGAAATGGACCATGAAGTCGGGAAGGCGAATTCACCACCCAAGCTGATGAAGTTGAAAGACTTTTATTGGTGGAAGGATAGGTTCGCCGACTTTTCTTGATTCAATGATATGAGGATGTGGATATGTATCGACGAAGGATATATCCCACCTACAACAGAAGTTGAAGGCCGACAAAGAGTCTTATCATATCAAATGATGAAGGAGGATGATAAGAAACTATATGAAGCCGAGAACCGAGCATTCTCGATTATTCTAATGGCATTACCTCAGGAGATCCTGCACACATTCAGAAATCAACGAACAGCGAAAGAGTTGTGGGATGCACTAGAGAAAAGGTGTGAAGGAAATCTGAGGGTTCGGAAAGGTAGAACGGAGATGCTCAAGCAGCAGTTCGCTATTTTCAAGGCTTTGAAAAACGAAAAGCTGATTGAGATCATTACCAGGTTCTATCACTTGTTGACAGAGTTAGACAATCATGATGTCGAAGTATCGTGAATTAGAGAAGATCGAGAAAATTCTAGATGCTTTACCAGCAAAATGGGAGATGTACGTTGCGCTGATAAAGCATGATGAAGAGAAATTTGAGACTCTAACTCTAGAAGTAGTTATAGGAACGCTAAGGGCCTATAACTTTCAGTTGCTGAAGAAGGAACGGGAGTATGACCAAGTACACGTTCCGGACATGTATTTTATGAAATCAAAACCTTCAGCCGCAAATGAACTAAAGACAGCTACAGCTTTCTATACGGGTGAAACATCAACTCAAGTAGAAGTAGACGACTCAGGGAGCCAGGCTTTCTTAGGGTACTACAAACCGGAAGAAAAGCCAACTCAGTTTGCATCTACGTCTCAAGGATACTCAAGGATGCCAATGAGCACAAAATCAGCTGAAGATCATCTAAATCTTTTGGCTTCATTTGTCGCCGCGTACGACAATTGCGTTCAAGGGAAAATCAATGATCCTGCACTATGGGATGAAGACTATGATCAGGTAGATCCTGATGATTTGGAAGAAATGGATCTTCAATGGCAATTGGCAATGATGACTCAGAGGGTCAAGAGATTCATCAAGAGGACAGGCAGAAATCTAAATGTCAGCAACATTAAGATTGGGTTCGACAAATCCGAAGTTAAGTGCTACAACTGCCAGGGGTTAGGACATTTTGCTCAAGAGTGTCAAAGACCTAAAGTTGAGAACTACCAGAATCAATCTCAGGGGAGATATCAGCCGAGTAGTTCGGGTAATCAGGCAAACATCGCTGGTCTGTTAACCAACGTAACATCGAACAGACAGCTTGATGGGACACACCTAGAGTCTAACGCTAGAGCCTTCATGGCTGAAGTCATAGAGAATGGAAGTCTCGGAGCAGAGGAAGAAACAGAGGACAGACACCAGAATGATACAAGTCATGTGTTAGTGGAAAAGTCAGACAATCAGACTATTCTAGAGTTTGCTGCAAAAATGGCAAACGTGAAATCAGATCACGCAAAGGTAATTCTGACCTTTTCTACATTCCGCGATTTATGTGTTTTGTGTGCTACTTCTAATGATAGATTAAATCTAGTGCTAGAAACACATAGTAATCTAACTGCTCAAAATGAATCCTTAAAATCGGACATAGTTTGCTTCATAAAAATTTATAAAATGCGTAATCTTTGTATTCACTAAGCATCCGCTTATTCCCCAGTTGTTTATTTTTATTTTACAGGAAAAGGGAAGTCTACCGCCGGACCTTCTAGTTAGGTCTTTTGAGAAGATTTGAAAGATTTGAAACTGCTTAATCGGTAATTATGATTTGAGACAATGTTGTAATATATTCTGGATGTTGTAATAATTCATCTGGGTGTGTAGACTTAGACTTGGTACCTTGTAGCACCGTAGGGTGTTTAGCACTGTTGCACTACTTTGTTTATGTATTTTAATGCTTCCGCACTTTAATTAGGTTATCAGATCATTATGTATTTGTGTTTGATGATTAATCTTGGGTGTTATGTAAATGGTGGTTGTTGTGGCAAGGTTGTCACACGAGATGGTATCAGAGCAGTAGTTTGAGATTCAAGTGTCCGTGAGGTCTTGATCTCAAACATTAGGTAATGATATGTAGTGGTTTAAGTAATGATCTGAACTAAGATAGGTTATGATCCAGTATTTATAAGAGATTGACTATCATACGGGACAAATGGGTGGTGTCTTTAAATTAATGACATGTTACTAAATAAATTATATGTTTATATTACAGAACATGTCTGGAGGAGGAATGACACGTGAAGAAGCCAGAGAGATGATGCTAGCCATGATGGCTGAGCAGAACAAAATGATTCAGGATCAGTTTCGGGCTCGAGATGAGGCCGACGCTAAGAGAAGAGAGGATAAGAGGAAGAACAAAGAAAAAGAAGGAAGTAAAAATGATGAACAAGATGACAACACTGGGTCGTCTAACAAGCCCAAAGGTTGTCGTTTCAAGGACTTTAAGGGAAACGGGGCCGTGGAATATAATGGATTGGGAGACGCCGTTGCTGCACTTGAATGGATAACGGCAACCGAAGGGACATTCCGAATCAGCGACTGTGCTGAGAAGGACATGGTTCGGTATGCTACCGCTATGTTCACCAATGATGCGATCATGTGGTGGAACGCTATGGTGAATGCATTGACACAGGAGAAGGTCTCTGTGATGACTTGGGCTGAGTTTACGGACTTATTCACTCAGCAATACTGTCCAGTTGATGAGCGTCGGAGATTGGAGGCGAAGTTTATGGCACTGATGCAGGGGACTAAGACTGTGTCCCAATATGCTGTGGAGTTTACGAGGCTGAGTCTGTTCGCGCCTCATCAAGTCGATACTGAGGAAAGGAAGGTGACCAGGTTTGAGGCTGGTCTGGATATTGAAATTAGGAGGGTCATGAGCAACATTCGCTACCCTACATTTGCTGGTTTACTTGAGGCTGCCAGAAATGTAGAGCAAATTCTAATTATGTCGGGTTATTCCATTGGGTCTGCTGCTGCTTCCACCAACCCAACACAGCCGTCACCGCCGAAGCGCCAACGGGAGGGAGGATACTCGGGATCTTCCCGGTCTTCACAGTACTCACCTCAACAGTGTTATCGCCGACAGTCTGGTTCTTCTGATCGTGGTCGTGCTCGTGCTTATTCCATCAACACCGAGCCGCAATACTGCAATAAGTGTCATCTGGAGCACTTTGGCAAGTGTACTAACGGACGCACTTGCTTTTGCTGTGGGGAATTGGGTCATTTTCAGAATGATTGCCCAAGGAAGGGAGATGCTTGCTATAAGTGTGGGGTGTGGGGACACTATAGTAGGAACTGTAGGAAGAATGCTCCAGCAGCTGCTGCTCCATCAACAACACGATCTTCTGGAGGTTCAAGTGGTGGTTCAGTTAACCGCCGGGGTCAGTCACAAAGGGCACCGACTCGCGCTTTTCAAATTACGGCAGAGGAAGCAAGGGAAAATCCGGAGGTCGTTACGGGTACGTTCATAGTTAATTCTATGCCAGCACGAGTTTTATTTGATTCGGGTGCAAATCGTTCGTTTGTTTCCACTGTATTTGCACAAAGACTTGCCATGCCACTGTCTAGATTATCTGCTGTACTTGACATAGAAACTGCTAGCAACACTCTAGTCAAGGTAGATCACGTATACCGTAATTGCACATTAGTAATTGAAGATGTAGTCTTCAATTTGGATCTGATACCGATAGACTTCAGTGAATTTGATGTGATAATCGGGATGGATTGGTTGATAGAGAATGAAGCCCACATAGTATGTAAGAACCGAATGATAAAGATAACTACCCCGGAGGGGCGTGGGATCTGTATTTACGGGGATAGGAGAAGCGGGGATCTATGTTTGCTGACTATTGCAAAAGCTCGAAAGCTTGTTGCAAAGGGGTGTGACGCGTACTTAGCATATGCGATTGATGCTAAGGCTGAGAAGAGATCTTTGGCCGATGTGCCGGTTGTTTCACAATTCCCGGATGTGTTTCCGGAAGACTTGTCTGGCGTGACGCCTAAGAGACAAGTTGAGTTTCGAATTGATATGATCCCCAGAGCTGCACCGGTAGCTCGCTCTCCATATCGCCTTGCCCCAACTGAGATGAAAGAGATGATGACACAACTCCAGGAGTTATTGGACAAGGGCTTCATTCGACCGAGTTCATCACCATGGGTAGCTCCGGTGTTGTTTGTTAAAAAGAAGGACGGCACGATGAGGATGTGCATAGATTACCGGGAGCTTAATAAGTTGACGATTAAGAACAAGTATCCACTGCCGAGGATAGACGATTTGTTCGATCAATTACATGGGGCGAGCGTGTTTTATAAGATTGATTTGAGGTCGGGGTACCATCAGTTGAAGGTACGAGAAGAGGATGTGCCTAAGACAACATTTAGGACACGTTATGGGCATTATGAGTTTTTGGTTATGCCTTTCGGGTTAACCAATGCCCCGGCTGTCTTTATGGATTTAATGAACCGAGTTTGCAGACCTATGTTAGACAAATCGGTGATAGTGTTTATTGATGATATATACTCTGAGTCTGAGGCTGAGCATGCTGAACATCTAAGGGAATTATTAGAGTTGTTGAGGAAAGAGAAGTTGTACGCCAAATTTTCGAAGTGTGAGTTTTGGCTGCAACAGATACAGTTTCTAGGGCATGTGATTTCGGGGGCTGGGATTTCGGTAGATCCATCCAAAGTTGAAGCAATAAAAAATTGGGAGCCGCCTCGTTCAGCTAATGAAGTTAGAAGTTTTCTGGGGTTGGCAGGATACTATCGGAGATTCATAAAGGATTTTTCTAAGATTGCAGTTCCTCTGACTGCATTAACAAAGAAGAATGCACCGTTTGTATGGGAAACTGTACAGCAGGAGGCCTTTGAGGTTCTGAAGAAGGCGTTGAGCGAGGCGCCGATACTTGCCTTACTTGAAGGCAATGACGATTTCGTGGTGTATACGGATGCCTCGAGACTGGGATTAGGCGCTGTACTGATGCAGCGTGGAAAGGTTATAGCATATGCTTCAAGACAGTTGAAGCAGCATGAGAAGAATTATTCAACTCATGATCTCGAGTTGACTGCGGTAACATTTGCTTTGAAGTTAAGGAGGCACTACCTGTACGGTACTAAGTGTCAACTCTACGCGGACCATAAGAGTTTGAAGTACATCTTTAGTCAGAAGGAGCTCAATATGAGGCAAAGACGTTCGATGGAACTTATAAAGGATTACGATTGTGAAATCCTTTATCATCCCGGAAAGGCTAACGTAGTAGCCGATGCTTTGAGTCGAAAAGCTTATGCTAAGGATTTCTGTTATATGATGACGTCTACAATGCTGACCTCCACAATAATTGATGATGTCAGGGCCGCTCAGGAGGAAGCCTTGAAGGATGAGAATATTGGTGCTGAGGATATAAGGGCACAGATTAAGAATATGGAAACGAGTGAGTCGGGATTGAAAGGGATTTACGGAAGGATTTGGGTGCCGAAATTTGGTGGAATGAGACGAGTAATTATTGAAGAGGCACATCAATCTAAGTTTTCTGTACATCCTGGAAGTACAAAGATGTACAACGAATTGAAAGCAGACTTCTGGTGGCCGGGATTGAAAAAGGACATAGGGCAGTATGTGGAAAGATGTCGAACTTGTCGGCTGGTGAAAGCCGAACATCAGCAACCATACGGCAGTATGCAGCCGCTTCCCATTCCGGAATGGAAGTGGGAGCACATTACTATGGATTTTGTTACAAAACTGCCAAAGACTAAGCGACAACATGATGCTGTTAGGGTGATAGTTGACAGATTGACTAAATCCGCACATTTTATTCCGATTCGGGAAAGTTATTCGTTAGAGAAGTTGACTCAGATTTATATGGACGAGATCGTTTCTAGGCATGGAGTGCCTAAGTCCATAGTATCGGATCGAGATAGTCGGTTTACTTCGAACTTCTGGTCAGCACTGCAAGAAGGATTGGGAACAAGAATAGCAATGAGTACAGCCTATCGTCCACAAACCGATGGTCAGAGCGAACGGACCATCCTTACCTTGGAGGATATGATGAGAGCGTGTGTACTAGATCTCGGTGGCAACTGGGATGATCATCTGCCACTAATAGAGTTTTCATATAATAACAGTTATCACGCAACTATAAAGAAAGCGCCGTTTGAAGCGTTGTATGGGAGGAGATGTAGGACTCCTACTTGTTGGAGAGAAACTGGTGAAACACCGATTGCTGGGCCGGCTTTGCTTCAGGAAACAAATGAGAAGATACAGTTGATTAGGCAGAACACGAAAGCGGCCCAGGACCGTCAGAAAAGTTATTATGACAGAAGGCACAAACCTATCAGCTTTGAAGTGAATGACTGGGTTTACTTGAAAGTATCACCCATGAGGGGTGTTACTCGTTTTGTGAAGAGGGGCAAGTTGGCTCCGAGATTTGTTGGGCCATTTAAGATAGTAGAAAAAGTTGGAAATCAATCGTATCACCTGGAGTTGCCTGAAGAGATGTCAGGCATACATCCAGTATTTCATGTTGGAAATCTCCGAAAATCATTTGTTACTAGTAACGAAGATTGGGCCGACCATACTGAATTGCAGATTGATGAAAGGCTCCGGTATGTTGAGGAGCCGGAATGTGTATTGGATACCAAGATGAAAAAGCTAAGGAGCAAAGAGATTGAAATGGTGCTTGTACGTTGGAAGCATCATAAAGGAGCAAATCACACTTGGGAGACAAAGGCGGAAATGTTAAGAAAATATCCACAACTGTTTGAATCCGAGTAACTTCGAGGACGAAGTTGAGCGTGGTGGAGCCCATGCTGTAATATCCTCGGATTTATTTTATTGTAATTGGGCTAATTAAGTGGAAAATTTACAATTAAGTTGAATTATGAACAATTATTATGTATTTGGGATATTTAGAAAGTTTGTTGTTATTTTAAGAAAATTTGAACTCGGGAATTATTATTAAGGAATATTATGAATTATAAAAGTTATTTAAGAATAAATCAGTACTTTATGGAACCGGTTAAGATGAGGGGTGAAATGTGCAAAATGATGAAAATGGGAATAAAAGGATAAAGACTCTCATTTTTCCATAGACACTCTCTCTCTCTACAACTTTCTCTCTCTAGATTCTCTCTACTTCTCTCTAAGATATCTCACAAACCGACCGGCCGATTATCGAGATTTATACGTCATCAGGAAGATCTCGAGGAGTACTACAACAATCTGCAATTGGATTCTTGATTTCGTACGGATTGAGGTAAGAATCGACCCTTTTAAGTTGTTTATTTCGGTTTTGAAGAACTTAGAATTCGAATCTGTTACTTTATGTGAATTGGAGCTAGTTTTGCTTGAAATCTTGCGAGTATATGATAGTATATGCATAATAGAATCGAAGCTAGGCTTAATACATGATATATCGGTGATTTTAGGCTTAGAAATGTATGTTTTAAAGATGTAAGATGAACAAACTCGAAAATACCAAGAACACAGTCGAAATGCAAGAACAAACTCGATTTTTGTACTAGATTCGGGTGTATTTTCGAGTCTATCCTCCGATTCGAAGGGGGGGGGGGTTCGAATCTACCCCAAACTCGAATATGGGTTTGAGTTTACCTATGGGATTCGAGTTTAATCACCAGATTCGAAGGTGGGCTCGAATTTAACCATTAAATTCGAGTTTAATGCCTAAAATTTAGAAATCTACTCACTAAACTCGAGTTTTTTGAATGAAACTTATAAACAACACATAAAATGACAAAGAGTTATACAAAGGACAATGTATGAACATGAGATGGGCTCAAACTTAATTGTGTTATGAAATTGGACATAGACCCGAAATGGGGGAAAATATTGCAAGAAAATACAAAACTTGGTCTTATAAATTTAAACGATTTTTGACTTGAGGTATTGTTGCAACTAATTTAACAGGTCCCTTGTGGTGTTGTTTAACCCACAGTGGGGTACTTGGTGGATCCGATTGTAAGCCCGAAGAGAAATAATATTGAAGTTTAATTACGCACCCACTGTGAGTACAGTAGATTTCGCATGTTTATATCTGTTTTATGTTAAGCTTTGCCTGCTGAGACCTGTTGCTTCATGATTTGTTTAGAATTCTACTAACTTGCGTAGATTTAGATGCACATTCTTACTTGTTGCATGTCCGTTCGATTTTTGTGCATCTAGTGATGGACCGGTGGGTCGCATCGATTACTCTGATGTTACTGCGCTATATGACCTGGAGCTGATCCCTCCTAGGCCCGGTAGGCAGTATGTCATCCCTGATCGTACGTTTGTCTCAGATGGTATGTTTAATGCCGAGCTTTGGGCTCGAAGGGGCTGCGGCTCTGGTCCGTACTTAGTGTACGAAGAGGGTATCCGATGTTTGTCATCTGTGTTACCCTTGGGCTTCATAAAAATTTATAAAATGCGTAATCTTTGTATTCACTAAGCATCCGCTTATTCCCTAGTTGTTTATTTTTATTTTACAGGAAAAGGGAAGTCTACCGTCGGACCTACTAGTTAGGTCTTTTGAGAAGATTTGGAAGATTTGAAACTGCTTAATCGGTAATTATGATTTGAGACAATGTTGTAATATATTCTGGATGTTGTAATAATTCATCTGGGTGTGTAGACTTAGACTTGGTACCTTGTAGCACCGTAGGGTGTTTAGCACTGTTGCACTACTTTGTTTATGTATTTTAATGCTTCCGCACTTTAATTAGGTTATCAGATCATTATGTATTTGTGTTTGATGATTAATCTTGGGTGTTATGTAAATGGTGGTTGTTGTGGCAAGGGTGTCACAATATCACTTGTACTGGAGTGGTCACTAATGGGACTATCAAACTTGATCAAGTTTACCACGTTGATAAACTTGATCACAATCTCATTAATGTATCTCAAATCTGTGATAAGAAGAACTCAGTGATTTTCACTGATACTGAGGTGTTAATGCTAAAACCGGGATTTAAAGTATGAAGAGTGGATACTGATGAGGGCCCCAAGGATGAATGATTTGTACATGTTAGACATGAATAAACCGGATTCTTCGATGGGACCAATATGTCTTCTATCTAAAGCTTCAGAGACCGAATCAGTTTTATGGCACAGACGCATGGCACACTTGCATCTGAGAAAAATGAACTATATCACTATACATGGACTGGTGCAAGGTGTCCCGATGAAGAGTTTTCAGTTTGAGTACAAGTTTGTACCGTGCAAGAAAGGCAAACAACACAAGAAGTCACACAAGTCAAAGACCCAGAACTCTATAACTTCCATATTCGATTTGTTGCATATGGATCTCTTCGGACCTGTCAACAAAAGGAGTATAGGTGGTAGTTGGTACTGTTTAGTTATCACTGATGATTAGCCACGATTTTCATGGGTTTTCTTTTTAGGTACGAAGAACGAGACAACTGCAAAGTTGATTGGGTTCTTAGACCAAGTCGAAAACTCCTATGGGACGAGGGTAAAACGTATCAGGAGTGATAATGGGACAGAATTCAAAAACACAATAGTTGGTGTATATTGCCTATCAAAAGGCATAGAGCATCAATTTAGTGCACCATATGAGCAACAACAAAATGGGGTGGCCGAACGGAAAAACAGGACTTTGATTGAGGCAGCAAGGACTATGCTCTCGGATTCAAAGCTTCCTACCATGTTTTGGGGGGAGACAGTGAATACCGCTTGTCATGTTTTAAATCGGGTCCTTACTGTCAAATCATTGAACAAAACCTATTATGAAGTTCTGAATAAAAGGCCACCAAATTTAACTGGCTTCGAACCGTTTGGGGTACCGTGTACACTAATGAAAACAAAACATCAACCTAAGTTTGGTGAAAAGGCTGACGAAGGTTATTTCCTAGGTTATGTGCCTAACTCACCAAACAAACGGGTTTTTAACAAAACAAATGGTACGGTAGAGATTGTGTATAACATTGACGTAACAAGTTATACACATGAACCCAAAACTGGTCCGGAATGGATATTTGATTATGATTCATTATTTAAATCATTTAACATTCCTTTAGATGAAAATGCAAGTACAATCGAACATGACTTATCGTCATTAAATCTGAATGACAATGGTCAAGGTTTTCCACAGACAAGCTTTCCATCAACTTTTGAGCCTACTACGACAGAAGATGTGTCTCCAGCAGAGAATGATTCAGAGTTACCTACAAACGAAAATTAGGCTACAAATTCTAACTCCAAGGACAGTGATCATGAGGAAGATAAATGTAGCATCTGAAGTCGTTCCCCCGTTAGGTGAAATAGGATCAAACTGAGGTGATAATCTTAGGGTTGATGAGATTGAAACATCGAGGATTAATAAGGATCATCCGGTTGAGAGCATCATAGGAAATCCGAATGTTGGTGTGAGGACTAGAAGTACTTTGAGTAACAACACAGTGCTGTTGTCGAAGAATGTGCAAATGGCACTAAAAGATAATTCTTGGGTTGAAGCGATGCAAGAAGAACTGTCACAATTCAGAAAACTTGAAGTGTGGGAGTTAGTTCCGTTACCTCGAGGAGAAGTTGCAATAGGAACCAAGAGGGTTTTTAAGTGCAAGAGAGATGATCGGGGTATTGTGACTCGCAACAAGGCAAGACTTGTAGTAAAGGGTTTCAACCAAGAGGAAGGAATCGATTACAATGAGGTGTTTGCGCCAGTGGCAAGGATTGAGGCAATCCATTTGTTTCTAGCCTTTGCATCCTTCAAAGGATTTAAATTCTATCAGTTGGATGTAAAAAGTGCATTCATGTATTGCAAAGTGAAGGAACTGGTGTACGTTGAACAACCGCCCGGGTTTACAGATCCAAAGTATCCAGACAAAGTGTATCGTCTTGATAAGGCTCTGTATGGACTACATCAAGCACCAAGGGCGTGGTATGAGACACTATCTACTCATCCTTTGGACAATGGGTTTGAAAGAGGGAGAATTGATAGGACACTGTTTGTGAAGAGGAAGGGTAAACATTTTATCTTGGTACAAGTGTACGTCGATGACATCATTTTCGGGTCATCAGACGAGCAGATGTGCAAAGATTTCGAGAAGGCGATGAAGTCTAAGTTTGAGATGAGTGCTATGGGAAGCTGAACTTCTTTCTGGGCTTGCAAGTCGAACAGAGGAAGGAGGGTATGTTTATCCATCAGACGAAGTATGTCTACGACATTCTAGAGCGCTTCGGGATGGAGGGAACAAAGCTGACTGCTCACTTTAGCACGCCGATTCAAGTGAATCACAATCTCGGACTGGGTACAGAAAGTGATACTGATGTGGATCTGACTTTATATCGGGCCATGATCGGGTCACTCATGTATTTAATTGCTTCTAGACATGACATAATGTTTGCTGTGTGTATTTGTGCTAGGTTTCAAGCCAATCCGAAAGAAATGCATATGAAAGCTGTGAAGCGGATTCTGAGATACCTCAAGTCGAAACCGAAGCTGGGACTTTGGTATCACGCGGATGGTGATCTGGAATTGGAAGCTTTCACGGATTCAGACTATGGAGGTTGCAGCTTGAATCGAAAGTCAACAACTGGAGGTTGTCAGTTCCTTGGAGGGAGGCTCGTATCCTGGCAATGCAAGAAACAGACTTCGGTAGCTGTATCAACGTGCGAGGCCGAATATGTAGCTGCTGGTAGTTGCTGTTCACAGGTTTTGTGGATACAACAACAATTGCGGGATTACGGTTTGACTTATACTCATACTCCTATTAGGATAGAAAACCAATCTACTATTGCTATAACCAATAATCCAGTTAAACAAAGTAAAACAAAGCACATAGACATAAGACATCTATTTATACGTGATTGTGCTAAAAGAACTTAATAAAGATGGTAAAAGTGGCAGCGGAAGATAATAGTGCTGATTTATTTACTAAAGCTTTTGTTAAGTCACACATTGAGTTGTTAGTTCAACTAAATGGTATGCGTAATCCAGAGTAACTTGACCTTAGTCTATTTTCTTTCTTTTTAATAGTAAGTTAGTAGTTAAGTAGAATTTATTTCCTTTTATAGTAAGTTAGTAAATAACTTTTTTAGCTTACTCTTATTTATGAAAAACAAAAGAAAAAAAAAAAGAGAAAACCATAAAAAGCTCAAAAAAAGAGGATATTAGAAAATTGAGTTAAGTCTTAGAGACATAGGTTCAAAGTGACGAAAATTAGCACAGTCAATACAATCTCTAAGTGTTAAGCTTTCACACATAATGCACCTAAAACTCTAAGTGATATACATTTTCTAGTTCGATGTGTTGGTAGGCATAATACACAAAAGGAATCTCAAAGGCTCATAAAATATTCAAGAAAAAGTCATATGTGTAACTAACTTAGATGTATGACCAAATGGTCTTAATTTTTATGTTAGAGACATACAGACAATGATTCTAAATGAGGTATGCAAATTTTCTGGGGGATGTATAGCCACATCAAATACATCTTAAAGACAAGAAAAGAAAAGACAAATCATGATTGTAAGGATAGAGTCAAAACAAGTAACTTTGTTGTACGTAAGTACAAACCTGTTACCTCTGGTTTGACTAGAGTTAGAAAGATAAGTCGCTTTGTTGTACGTCAGTACATACCTATCACCGATGTCTTGTTAGCTTTAAATAAAATTTAAGACAAACTAAGACACTCTGTTGTATGTGAATACAGAACTGTGTCCGACGTTTGCCTTTTAAAGAAAATTTGCAATACCAAAAAGTTAAAATAATTGTGTGTATGCCTTGATCATAAAAGTATGTCTAAGTATGGGACACGTAAGGTATTTTCTGTTAGTGTATGTCGTAAAGGAAAATTAATACTGATAATCGCCTAGAAATGTGTGTCACGACAAACAATCAAGGAATCCAAAATTCATAAGTGCGAAAGTGTAATACTGAAAGTGCGTATTGACATCGCTATATGATTGAACCTTCTTTGACTTTCTCGCCAAAAATATTCTGTTAGTGTATGTCGTAAAGTCTGTAAAAATATTTTTGAGTAGCCTAAGTTTAAATTTTATTCAAACTTTATTTTCCTTTATTTATTTTATTTATTTTATTTTATTTTATTTTACGTTAAGTAGGAAAAAGGTCAAAGTTACTAGGATGCATGATTGGTTGAATAAACAAATTTTGCGTGAAAATCTATTGCTTGGTGTGAATAAGTTTGCAAGGTTTGTAAAATTCCGTTACACGAAAAAGTTGAAAAAGTTGAACTTATATCTTCGAATTTACTGATTCGAGTTTTCTACTATTTCTCGAAGTTTTGCTCGTTTGTTTTTGAATCTACCAACTCACTTAGGCATAATAATCAGTATTATACAAAGTTTAGGCAGTTTAGGACTCATTTTTTGCAAAACAATCGATCATATTTGAAGTTTTTGGGGTTTAAACTTTGTGATTCAAAATCACAAGTTTTAACCGGTGAAACATCAAATAAAGTATATATAACTTTGATTAGAACCCAATAGGACTAGTTGATACTATTTTCTAAGTCAAATGGGGTTAAAATCATGGATTTGTATTCGAAAGTGACCGACTTCGAACATGTTCATCATGTTCGAACTTGTCAGAAAATTCGAATTTGTTAAAATATCAACAAATTCGAAGTCAGTCAACTTCGAACATATCCTTCGAATTTATTTTAAATTCGAAAGCTTTTAAAAATAAAACCAAACTTGTCGAAATTCGAATGTGTTGGATTTTGGACTTATGTAAGTTCGAAATAAAGCAAACTCGAAATTAAACAAGTTTCATTTTTATTTTTGTACTACTGTGGTTGTTGTTTTTATGTGCAGACATGGGTGATCGCGCGTTCTTTAATAAGCATAACAAGGTGATGTCCGTAGATCGAGAGCTTCCTGAAGCTCAACCATTTCGACAAATGGTGGAATTTTTGGCAAATTCAAGGGTTGCTTACACATTGACCCATAACTCGCAAATAATCTTACCATATGTAAGACAATTTTGGGAGCACCTCCAAGTAGATTGTTCAGTAACGCCGACGGTTTTGCGAACAAGAGTTGGGGGGCAGCCTATTGTATTCTCAGCTGCCATGCTTCGTCAGATACTACAGCTTGGAACAGATGATCAGGAGGCGGGGCCCATTGATTTCCCAGTGAATATAAGGCAAGCGGCCTTCTTACGTATGGGATATGCCCTAGATATCACCAAAGCTGTGTATATGAAAAGTGGATTAATCGGGCAATGGAGGTATTTGATGCATGTGTTCATGGTTTTCTTTGCACCAAAAAAGGCTGGATTTGATTACATCGTCTCCAAGATGCAATCAACCGTGATTGCTTTGGTATATAACAAACGCTTCAGTTATTCAGAAATGTTCTTTGCTGAGTTTGTGCATCAAATCACGGCTCCAGTCCGTGAAAGATTTCTGATGTACCCGCGCTTTGCTATGATGATTATACGTCACCTTCTGCCAATTCTTCCTCAACTTCAAGATGTTCACGGGGTGGCTATTATCGAGAAGAGAATATTCGCTGACTGCCAGTAGCACAATGCACGAAGGGCTGAGCAGGTCAGGCCTCAGGTGACACCATTGTTTGGAGAAGTAATTAACCTAGATTTTGTGGCTCCGGAAGGAGATAACTGGGCTGGTGAAGGTCCTCAACCGCAGCAACCGCAGCAACAGCCACCACCACAACAACAACAACAACCACAACCGCAACCACGCAGGAGGCAGAGAGCTCCAGAGAGACAAATTCAGGCATCGAGCCCATCCTCAAGCAGACTTCCAGAGCCTACGGCAGCAGGTCCATCTGTGGACATTGTAGGCCCTTCAACCTTGACCCCAGAAATCGATCCAAGAGCAGAGACTCTAGAAGAGATATGGGCTCAAGGAACTTAGGCCCAGCAAGACATCGCAACTCAACCGGTTCATGATATCTTGGAGCCGCCAACTGATCTCCTAGATCTACTAAGAGATGTTGATGAATATTAGCCACCAGAGGGTGAGGATATGGACATTGAGGTCCAGGGTCAAGTAGCTGCAGAAATAGAGACCATTCAGACTGAGGTAGAGGGTCAAGCAATGACCGCCTCCGTGTCTGAATCTAGTTCTAAAGAAGTAGAAGTAGAACCTGTTGATCCGTCTGTTCGAATTGGCAGATATGGATCAAGAATAGTGGTTAGTACGAGAGAGACAGGTAGCAGAGCTGTTCAAGATTCAGATGATGATGACTCTGATTTCGAAGAAGAAGATCCAACTCCCCTCGTTCCTAGGCATAGGGCGAGGAGGCACCGATTTATGCAGGGAGCTTCATTCACCTCTGCTCCTGAACCTGTAATTCCAGCTGCTCAACCACCCATCACTCCATCACCATCTACATCCATTCCATCAACATCAACGACATTCACTGACAATCAGCGGTTTACTGAGCTGAAGGGCAAGGTGGATTTCCAATCAGCCCAAATTTTCCAGCTATCTACAGCAGTAAAGGAACTTCAAGCTCACAATGCCAGACTTGATCAGTAAAACGCTGAATTGAAAACAATAGTTGCCGATCAAGTGTCTGAAATAAAAAAAAAATGAAGTCCCTCCTAGAGCAGTTACTGAAAAATCTTCAAGCTCAGGGGAGAGTAGCTGCAGAGAGGCAGAAGTGTTAACAAGAGATGATGAAGGCAATGATCCTGATGCTAGAAGAGAAGGTGAGCTAGCAGATCTTTCAAATGCTCAGCGAGCATCAATTCAGGGGGAGCCATGTCAGTCTAGAATGGAAGGAGTTGAAGGTGAAACTTCTAAGACCATTGAGAGCGAAATGATAGAAGCTCTAATGGATATAGAAGAAGAAGAGATAACGTTAGATTTTGAAGATGAGATCGAAGATCTTGAAGAAGGGGAGTTTGTCCCAGAAGATATAGAAGAGTAGAAATCTGATGAAGAGGCTGTAGAGGACGAAGACGATGATGTAGACGAAGTAATCATCCCGTCATAGCCTATCACAGAACAATATGTGCACAACGATCACAATGTAATTGACATAGATGAGATTAAATTTGCCTCTATGGACGATTCAGAACTTGAAGAAGCTGATAAAGAGCATACTAGGGCAGAATTGTTAAATCTTTGGTTCCGAATGGAAGAAAAGAAATCAGAGCCGAAGATGAAGAAGAAGATGAGAGTGCCAAATTCTGAAAACCTCTCAGGTGGAATACTTAGCTGGTTCTTCGACAGGGAATTGTAGCTATTTGTACTAAAAAGAAGAGATGGACTTCAATACTTGAGGCGAACGCTGAAAGTGTTTAACACACTGCCCAAGGTTGAAGTGAAAGACTAGGCCTGGAAAGACCTTGTAAACATTGGAGATGACCCCTATGCTGAAGTGATCGCTAAGATTATCAGAAGGGAGGGTTCATCTGGAAAGTTTGAAAGGCTAAAGCCAAGGTCAGGCAAGAGAGTTGAGGATGAGACGAGAATAGATCCTCATACGGGAAAACTGTGGGCTAGGATGGTGTACAAGCCAGTCCGATGCTTGAAGAAAGTTCTGTTAAAGTCTATGCCACAGGATGTACTTGCAAACACGAAGTGGTGGTACGTAGACAACGAAACATCTGAAGCCGTAATGGAGGATCAAGAAGAGAAGACAATTTTGAGAGTATACGATCCTCTACATCTAATCAATCTATCCAAGGATGACCTGCAAAAGCTTCTTGATCATCCAATTTTCTTCCCTGAAGGATGGAGATCTGAAGGTAGGAAATTCCAAAAGATAGTTAGAGTTTGTATTGATCTAGGTATGCAGGTAGTAGCTTACATAGTTCTAGTACTTAGACAATATATAAATAGTTAGAAGCTATCGTCAAGGGGGAGTCTGTTAGTGCACCCTGTGTGACGATAGCAGTCTAAGTATAGACATATTTTGTAATAGTCAATTTGATTCTTATTACACATTAACAAGTGTTTGATATATGTTTGTTATATGTTTGATATTGATTGTTTGTATGTTTGAACTTGGTGTAATGTGTTACAATAAGTTCAAACATAAATTCAAAGATAAGTTCAAACATATGTTCAAAGATAAGTTCAAAAATAAGTTTGAAGCCTAAGATTCGAATTTGTAGAGGACAAGTTCGAAAGGCCTTGGGCTTGTTCGAACTTGTCCTAGGCAAATTCGAACTGGGTGTTATAATAAAAGGTTAATTCGATTAATTATGAGATTTTTGCAGAGGTTTAATAGAGCGATTAGCAAAAGGCGATCTCGAACTTGCAAGTTATCAGAGAGTTTTGTTCTTGAAGAGAATCACGTGTCGGGACGTTCCGTTGTTCGTCTATCACAGTGTGTGTCTCCGTGTTTCATGTGCGTGGTCTATCCGTTAAGCCGCTAACGAGGATTCCGCACTCGTTGGCAGGTGTCGCGTCAAGATAGGATCCGTAGTCAGGCGACCTTACAGAATCCTCTTCAACAAAGGATTCTACAACACACATGCTTCACAAGTTAAGAAAACTTTGCAGAATAAACATAATTCTAAAGTGACTAATTCTCATTTTTCTATTATGTCAGATTGTATTGTGAAAAGTTCACGAAAAAAAGTTTGGAGAAAGAAGCAACAAGCTACGAAAAACAAGAGATTAAGACAAGAGTGGAGAATTAAGGAAAATTATGTTACTTATACGATTAGTCACATAGATAATTCTGTCTGTAATAAAATTTTTGATAAACATTGTGCTAAATATTCTCGTACTGATTTACTTTCTTTAAATTGTGCCCATTGTCATGTGTTGCATGCTAAATCTTTATATAAATCTGATAAGCTTGTACAGTTACCAAAGAAAAAGGTTCCAACTTTTAAACAGGAAAAGGTTTCAAAGAAGCAAATTTCAAAATCAGTTCCACAACGAACTGTACAAAAATTGATACCTAAACATACTGTTAAAAAGTGGGTTCCTAAGTCGAAAACATTATCTGTTGAGATGTCTAAAGACTCACCACATGATTTACAAAAATCCAAAGTACCTAACTATAAGTTGGTACCTCACGTCTTTATTCGTTTTATAGGTAAATCAGTCAACTGTGCGACAAAGGATTAGAAGTCAATTTTAAGGCTAATCGGTGCAATATTAGATCAGGGGAAGGGAAGAAAATTCTTGCAGGTTATAGTAAAACAAATTTGTACTCCATAGATCTAGCCAATATCAATCTGAAGAATGAAGTTTGCTTACTGTCTAAAGCAACATCTAAAGTATCATGGCCATGACATCGCCGTCTTTCACATCTGAACTTCTAAGAATTAACCAATCTTGCAAAAGGTGGGTTAGTCAAAGGGATACCAACTCTCAGATTTCAGAAGGAACAGTTGTGTGCAGCCTGTGAAAAAGGGAAGATGGTGCGAGCTTCTCACAAGTCGAAGGTTGAACACTCTTCAACTAGAGCTTTAGAACTTCTACATATGGACTTGTGCGGGCCTATGCGAGTACAGAGCATTAACAATAAAAGGTCATAGTCGATGACTATTCAAGATACACATGGGTATTCTTCCTGAGATCCAAGACCGATGCTACCGAGATCATTATCGACTTCATTCGCAAAATTCAAGTCAAGTTTCAACATTAAATTCAAACCATTAGATCTGATAACGGTACAGAATTAAAGAATAAGTCACTCAAGACATTTCTGAGTTCTGTTGGAATAACTTATCAATATTCAGTAGCTCGTACCCCACAACAGAACGGTGTAGTTGAACGATGAAATCGCACCCTTGTGGAATCTGCTAGGACGATGTTGGCTTACTCAAATATTCCGTTATTCCTTTGTGCTGAAGCTGTAGCAACGGCTTGTTCTACTCAGAACAGATCAATCATCAACAAGAGATTCGGAAAGACTCCATATGAACTAATAAATAAAGGAGTCCCTAATGTGAAATTTTTTCATGTCTTTAGATGCATGTGCTTTATCTTGAATGACAAAGGCAACTTGGGACAATTTAATCAGAAAGCGAATGAAGGCATAATCATTGGATATTCTAAAGAGTCTGTAGCTTTCCGAATCTACAACAAAAGGACAAACACTGTTAACGAGAGCCTAAACGTTAAA
Source organism: Centrapalus pauciflorus (assembly GCA_020465985.1). Classification (NCBI taxonomy): domain Eukaryota; kingdom Viridiplantae; phylum Streptophyta; class Magnoliopsida; order Asterales; family Asteraceae; genus Centrapalus; species Centrapalus pauciflorus. Next base: position 156,039 of record JAANYP010001175.1, read on the forward strand.
TTCGACGAAGGAGTTGTTGTGGCTTCTGAACACCAGTTCAGGACCCGAACGACTTCTATGAAGTCTTCTGAGCAAAATGCTGAAACGAATGATCTAAATAAATTTTTTGAGAATTTTTATGAAAACTAGTTTGAAAATACCAAACCTAATGTTTCAAATTTGGTTCCTGACAGGATTACTGAAGATCCATTCGTAGTCTCTGATCATTCGCATCAACCAATTTCAGAAGATACTGGACAGGTTTCAAAAACAGATGTACACTTACCCGTTGATAGTGTACAACCAATTCAAGCTCCAGAATCTTTTGAAACCCCCCATGAATTCTGAAAACTCGGAAACCCCCACCTTAGTTGATATCCCATCAATATCTGAAGTAAATCCCCGAATTCCCTATCTGGACTTGAACCCCAATCAAGATCAACTTCAACCTTACCCACATACATTCAAATGGACAAGGAATCACCCACCTGAAAATATAATTGGTGATCCTTCTGCCTTAGTTAAAACCAGAAGAGCTAGAATGAACGAGTGTCTCTTCTCAAATTTTTTGAGCAAGATTGAGCCAAAGACAGTGAAAGAAGCTCTTCTGGATGCAGACTGGATAGTGGCTATGCAAGAAGAGTTAAATCAATTTGAAAGGTTGAAGGTCTGGCGATTGGTGGAGCGTCCAAAGGACAAATCTATCAGTGGCACGAAGTGGATCTTCAAGAATAAGAAAGATGAACACGATGTCATCATTCGAAACAAAGCTCGCCTCGTTGCCAAACGATACAGCCAGCAGGAGGGAATTGATTACGATGAAACCTTTGCCCCAGTTGCTAGGATTGAAGCGATTCGAATGTTTTTTGCATTTGTTGCACTTAAAAACTTCACAGTATATCAAATGGATGTAAAAACTGCTTTTTTTAAATGAGGAATTAACTAACGAAGTATATACATATCAGCCCGAAGTGTTTACTGATCCTTTAAAGCCTGATCATGTATATATTATGGACAAATCATTGTATGGCCTTAAACAAGCACCTCGTGCTTGGTATGATGCACTTTCAAATTATCATTTGCAATATGGATTTAACAAAGGTACAGTGGATATAACCCTATTTATAGAACGTCATGGTCTTGATATCATAATCATTCAGATATATGTAGACGATATAATATTTCGGTCTACAAATACTGAGTTTTGCAAGAAATTTGCATTTTTAATGTCCCAAAAGTTTGAAATGAGCATGATGGGAGAAATTAATTTTATCTTGGGTCTACAAGTAAAACAACTGAGTGATGGCATTTTCATCAATCAGTCTAAATATATTCAAGACATGTTAAAGAAATTTAACATGCTCAACAGTACACCCATGAAAACTCACATGGCTCCGGATTCTAAATCTAAACTCGATGAGGACATTTCAGGGAAACTTGTAGATGTAACTCATTATCGAGGAATAATTGGGTCATTAATGTATATAACTGCTACTAGACTGGATATTATGTTTGCTACTTGTCTCTATGCTAGATATTAGGCACATCCTAAAGAATCACATTTGGCTGCTGCCAAACGCATTTTAAGATATCTGAAGGGAACACCATAAGTGTTGTGGGTGAAGAGTCAACTCAAAGACTACATGTTTACACCGCAAAAGATTCTCATTTACCGTGATTCACAAAGTGCCATTGCAATAGCTTCAAATCCAGTGCAACATTCAAAAACTAAGCACATTGACATCCGGTATCACTTTATAAAAGATCATGTACAAAATGGTAATGTACTGTTATTTTGTACCCACTGAATATCTACTAGCTGATTTGTTTACCAAAGCCTTAGATGAAAAACGATTTAATTTTTTGGTATACAAACTGGGTATGTTGAATCCTTAGATTTAAACTTTCAGTAGTTACAAAATATAATTTTAAATTTACATTTTTTATTTGATTAAATTGTTGTTAATCTCATGTGATATTCAAGTTTAATTTTTCTGAGTTTAACAACTTCGGATTGTCATGTGCCTTGGGAGCAGCCAGAAATTTTATCTGATTTTTAAATATCTGATAAATTTTATCTGATTTTTTTAGGGTGAGCTGTTATATTAAGAGGTATACATCTGAGGGGGAGCTAAAATGCAAAATTCAAGGGGGAGCAACAGATTTTATTATCTTTTATTTTTTTCTTAATTACAATTTTTTTTAGTTCTTTTTAAATTTTTTGGTTGTTTAAATTTTTTTAGTTAGTTAATAATTTTGTTACTTCTATAGTTTTGTGTGTGTGAAATTTTTTTTAGAAATAAATGGGCTTCAAAATTTTAAAAGTGATAGTGGTTTTGTAAATTTTAAATGAGCCGGATTTGAAATTTCAAAAGTTCTTTAAATTTGAAATTTGAATTCAAATTTAACTTTTTACATCCGACGGTCACTGTTCACTATCCTCTCAAAATTTACTCTCAAACATTTCTCACACACGAAGAAACCATATTTCTGATCAACTTTTTCAAATTCTGAGTTGAAATTGTAAGTGTTTAGACTGTTTTTGTTATTCTTTGTTTATTTTCAGAATTTTTTTCGAGTTTTATGTCTAAAATGTGTAGTATGTGGTGTTCATGGTGTATTACTGTGTGTGTTTATGGTTTGTTGATTCTGTGGTTTATATGTTAAATTCATGTTGTGTTTGGTTTCGTATTGATTTTGGTTTTGAAGTTTCAAACATTTCGAGTTCTGAGAGTTCTGAAATTTGGATTATAAGTATTGAAAATGATGTTTCTGGACAAAGTTCAGTAAAGCAAATGTGTTTAAATCAAATTTCGTGTAGTAAACCCAATAAATGGATAGGCAAAAATGTCCCTGAAATGATTTTTCATAATTTCAGTGACATTCCAGACTTAGAAAAGTTTTAAAAGTGTTAAATCGATCAAAACATTATTCTGGAAAAACTACATGTTGATCGAGTTGCATAAAGAACTGTCCGAGAAAGTCTTAGTGTAAATCGAGTTGAATGCTGCTTGTGTTCGAGATAGTTTTAGGTTAATTCGAGTTGGTTACTTCATGATTCGAGGAATTTTTGTTTGTTATTCGAATTGGGCACTGTTAGGGACTTAGAAATTTTTTAAATTCAGTTTCGATCATAACATTGTTCGAGGAAAGTCCAGTTACATTCGAGTTGGGATAATGAATTGATCGAGAAAATTTATTCTTCATTCGAGTTGAGTAGTTCTTGACTTATAATATTTTTCATTTGTTTCAACTCAATTCATGAGTCTTTCGAGAAACATCCTCATTTAATCGAGTTGATTAATGTTTCATACGAGAAATCATCTAGTCAATTCAAGTTTGATTCACATGTCATTCATGTTGTTCTCTGTGTAACCCGAGAAATTTCCTGATTCAATCGAGTTTCATTTCAAGTTTTTCAAAATTTGACTAAGCGTGGTGGATTTCTAATTTTTCAGAAAAATTTCACATTTTTCATGAAATTTTTAAATTTTGTGTTTTTACCATTGGTCTCTTAACGATTGACTTTGGAATCCTAACAATAATATTTTAATATTATTGTCTGGAATCCCGATGCTTTAGACAATAAAACATAATTTTTTTCTATATTCTAGTAAAATGTTTTATTTTTCTGTCTGCAAGATTACATTTGTTTACCTGACTTTACTAACATGTTTATTATTCTTACAGGTTACAAATGGCATCCCAAGCTTAAACCCAAAACTCTAATTTTTCCGATTCACATTCATCATCCAATCATACACTGGTCTCTAAACCAGTGAAATCAGCCTCAGTTACCGGACCATCACCTGCATCACCCATCCCTGACACCCAACTTGTTAAAACTAAACATTGCCTACCTTTCCGTGATAATAACCACAGACTTGATCCAAAGACTATCAAAGTCACTCATCCAATCATTGTAGGCATTCTTAAAGGACATCATCTGGGTTATCTGTTGCAGTACAAACCTTCAATCCCTCAAGTCTATTTGCAACAATTCTTGCATACAATAAAGTTTGTACCGACTGATGGCAATGATCACTTCAAAGATCACCCTTGCCAGGCTTCGTCATAATCTGTTTCTGCCTAGACGAATTGATACCTTGAATTTTCTTGAATTAGCAGATTATGAAGATTTTGTGTCTGATGAAGAGCTGGTTCATGATCTAATCTACTTGGATTACTCCAAACCTTTACCTAAGAGCTCAAAGTTTCATAGTAATGGATTGAATGGAGAGTGGTACACTCTATTTGGAAATGTAAACAGATGTATGACTTCCAAACATACTGGTATTGACAGAGGGAGTATACACTGCTTAAGGATATTTCACGGAATTGCATTCAATAAGCATTACGATTATGCTCAATGCATATGGGAGGATCTAAAGGAAGTTCTCTTGGCGAAAACAACAAACCGAGCAAGGAAGTTTGTACCGCTTCAACGGTTTATCCAAATTTTGATAAGAGGAATTTTGAGAGCAAATGAGCAAATCCCGAAGAGGTCAAGTGCTCAAAAGTGCCCGGACTATGTCATGATGAGTCTCCATGGGGTACAAGATGCACCGAATGCAAATGTCATGCCTATTCCTGAAGCTCTTCTTAAATATGCAGATCAAGAATGTGAGAGTGTGAAGTTATACTGAATAGATCATGCTCCTATAGAAACCCAGGAACCAGGTTTTCATAACCATGAAGTATTAGGAGAGCAGGAACATCATCAGGGGGCTGATGTTCAGGGCAGCCAATATGAGATAGAGGCAGTAGAAGAGCAAGTAAGGGGTGGTGAGAGAAGTTCTGATTCTGAAAGGACATTATATAATACTGCTAACGGAGCTAATGAAGGAGATGATGATGATGATGATAATGAGGAGGGTAATGATGATAATGAGGGTGGTGCAGGCATGATTGAATTTTCTGAATCTGAAAGATTACCGGATATTGATGTTGCAGAGATAGCAAGGGAGAGTGTGAGGGAGTTACATAGCCCAAACAGTCGGGAATTATCCACATCAGCTGTTGGCTCCCAAATGGGAGTCAGCATTGAAACATTCAGTATCCCACTGACGACTGCACACCCCACAGGTCACTCACCTTCTTCCCAACAAGAAGGTGTTTCAACTTCTCACCTGGATTTAGCACAAGATCTATCCTTTAATCCTTTAGATTTTATGAATATTGAAACAAGTACACAACTGCCCGGGTGTACAACTTCATCGCATGCACAAGAAATAGATCCTATACACTCTAGGACACTCGAGTCGACTTCATGTGTTGAAGTAAGTGCAGTAGAACTGAGTGTTCCTGCCAGAACAACCATAGTGTTGGACGAATCTGTTGCTCCTTCACTTGAAGTAGTTGGACGTCCTACCAGAGAAATGTCAATGCTAACTCTGACTGTAGGCCACACAGAAGTCCTACCAGAGAAATGCCATTGATGACACAAATGCTGAATATTCAAAAGTTATTGAAAGGGAAATCTATGGCTGAAGGTTCTCAACACAATGTTCCACAACAATCAATCAACGAGCTCCGAGAATTTGTGTATGATCAATTTGATGAAATGAGGGAACAGATGATTGGGTTGGAGAGTACAGTTATTACAGCTTTGGGAGATATGTCAGAGAGAATTTCTGCGGTTGAACAAACATGTAAAGCACAATCTTCTACTCCTAAATGCAAACATGATGAGCATGATGATGACTCCGATGATGCTCCTCATGAGGGGGAGAAGAGGAAGAAGCTTGGAGATCAACAAACTGAAATTCTAATGATAACATATCCAGAACAAGAAAAGGAGACGGGAGGACAAGAGGTTGGAGAAGCAGGGAGCTCAAAATAAAAACCTGTTGATGCTCCATGTGAGCTGGAATTGATTCTTAATGAAGATGTTCCATTTCCTTTAAGTGTTCAGTCAGGAATCTATAGTTTTGAAGAATATGATGACTCCGGCAACGAAGATCAAGGGCAAACATTATTGATTGAGGGAGTTGAGAAAGAGTGGAAATTGAGTTGTCTGATGATGATGATATGTTTGATCTAAATGAAGTATCTTTGAGAGCTGAAAGGATTGAGGAAGAGGAGGATCTGGTGCAAGAAATATTGAAAGATGATGTACCGACGTCGACAGTTGAAAAGCTTGAGGTAACGATTACTATAAATGAAGAGGTAGTTGAGCCATTTCCAATGCAGAATGTGATGCCTCAAGTGATTAAGGAGTTAAATGAAGTTGAGATCATGGATAAATTCTTTAATGAGTATATTTTAGCTTATGAGTCTCAAAGACAACATCAGTTAAGGTTTGAAGCACAGAGGATTTTTCGGAAGGAAATCAGTGTTAGGCTGACACTTCTTAATGAAGATGAAATAAGTAAGATGAAGAAGATAAAAGTGTTGGACTTATCTGCAAAATAATCTGCTGATTATATCAGAAAGAGAAACAGCTTCCTTACCTAGAAGATCACCTTGAAAAGAAGATATTCTAAAAAAAGCAAGCCCCGTGCACATTTTTGAAGTTGTTTAGAGTTCTTGAGCCTATTATGCCAAATTTAGCAAATTATGCTAGTTTCTTGCAAAATAAAGCTCAGCCGGTGGATAAGGTCCGAAGTGAATTCAGGATTGTATATTTGGTAAAGATTGAGAATGATCGGTTCGTGAAAATCTTTTATCCTACTTTCACCGTGACCAGAGCTGATGGAAATACATATGTATTCACCGAGGCAGATATGTTTGGAATACATTTGGTGGATATTGAAGATCTTTTTGACGAGTTGTGCGAAAACAAAAGAAATGAACATTGTAGATTTTCACTTAAGACACTGTTTCACTTCTGCACACCAAACTGGTGCTCATGTCAGAGCAAGATTTACAACTTGGGACTGAAAGAGGAATGAGGAAGATAAAATTACTGCGCCTAACCGATTCATCAAATTCATGGAATTTATTTCAAAGATCAATTGGAGGCTTTCAAATAGAAAGAGTATCCGACGTTTTGAGATGAAGCTTGGGTTATCCAACTGAAGACCGATTATATTTCATCAAAGGGTGAGAATGTTTGAATCTATTTTAGTTTATGAAAATAATTAGTCTAGGGGTTGTTTTTGGAATTAATGCATAGATATGTATTTTTGTATAAATAGTACTTGTTGTTTTGTAAATGGTATAGATCTGACATTTTGTTGTGCACGGGATTCATAGCAAGTTTAGGGCTACAGTGTACGAATACTTTCATCTCTCTGTAATTCCATTTTGAAGCAAAGAATCATTTGGTTAGTGTTTGTATGATCTTAATTGTCTGTGATTATACTTGTGATTGATTAATTTGAATTCACACTACTTCCCTTCTCACTTTGGCTTTATGACAACAAGTATGAGTTTTTGGCTATACAATTTACATATGTTTCTAACACTATCAAATTTTCCAAAATGATTTATGGCGCTAAAAAGAATCGTTCTTTTAAGATTAATGTCTTGTTGTATTCTTTCTTGAACATGGCTGTATGCTTTTTTATGTGTATGTTTGTATAATCTGCTTTTGTTTGCAAATTTTTTTGTTTGTATATGCAATTTTTCGGCATAATATTTGTGTTGTGTGAGTCTCGGACTCCACAGGCCACCCACATGTTGTGAGTTTCAGACATGTACGCTTCTACACACTGTTGGTATCATACTCTTTGCAATATACACTGCACTAAACACACTGAGACTTATGTACTTAGTTATTTTGGTTGTTGATTGTTGCTGATTGATCACCCAGTTGGAGATTGCACCAAATTTATGTGTTTTCTGTGTTTGGTAAATCAAAACAAATTTATGATCAATTTGATCGTTTTTCCAATCACTTCCTTCGATCCAATTTTCACATTCAACAATCAACAGTTTTCGAAAAACTTGATTTCAATCAAAGATCAACCTGGCTCTGATACCAATTGTGAATCCTACTTATCAATCAACAATTAAACAATACAATAAATATTCTGATCAAGAACAACTAATCGAATGATTATATTGAGTAGAAACGATTACATAATGGAAATGTTGAAACTGCTACTGTTGACCTAGAATTCCTTCCACAATAATCCGTGCAAAATGATATGTAATGTCAGATCTATATCCTATTACAAAGTCAACAACCTATTTATATTATTTACAACTTTGTACAAATTACACATTAAACCCTAGACTTTGTTTTTTCATCAACAAAAACAATATTCCAACAGTCCGCCGAATTCGATGTGATGACATCCAAGCTTCAATCAGGGATGATCTCATTGGTCTACAATAAGCCATACAGTTTCTCGGGATTCTTTTTTGCTGAGTTTATTCATCAAATTACAGCTCCAAGTTGCAAGCAATTTTTGTTGTATCCTCGGTTTGTCATGATGATCATTCGTCATTGTTTGTCGAATTTGCCACTATCACCAGGGGTGGTTGTTGTTTCCAACATAGACAAAAGAATTTTTGCTGATTGTCAGAGCCACAGTCAAAGACGGGCTGAGAGTGAATGTCCGCAGCTTACTCCATAGTTAGGAGCTCTGCTCAACGCTAAATACGTTGCTCCAGTAGGAGATGGCTGGCTGGATAACGAGCAACAAGGCCCAGTAGCGGTACAAGAAGCAGCATCACCAGCCAAGCGTCAGCCTATCCCCGCACCAACAACAGTGGCTTCTCCACTGGTTGTTTAACCCGATCCAAGACAAGAGGCTTTGGAAGACATTTTTGCTCTTGGTGGAGCGGCACAAGCCGACATTGCTGAAGAAGTAATTCAGGATCTTCTTCACCCTCGTGAAGCTCCGGGAAACATTTTTGAAGATATAGAAAATTATCAACCGAAGCAATCTACTAAGGTCGTTGAGTCTGATTCAAAAAACTGATTCAGATGCGGCCAAGGATTTTAGGGAGGCAGAAAATCCATCGACGAATCTTGGTCGTTATCGTTCTAGATTGGTTGTGTCGTGCATTGCACAACAGCAGACATGGAAGCTTCAAGATGAAGATGATGATGATGAATATGAGCCGGAAGAAGAGAGTTTGATGGAGAGGCATCAGAGGGGGAAGCGTCAAAGGACCGATCAATCGATTCCCTCCACCTCAGCAACAGTAACCACAACAGCAAGGGCATCTTCATCCATTCCACCACCTCCCGAGTCAACTTCATCTGCCAGCCAAAGCTTTCTTCACCTTCAAGCTTAGATAGATGGTCCGACTGTGCAAATTCTTCACCTGACAAAGACCGTTCTTGAACTTCAACAGCATAATGCCGAGTTGGATCAGACAGTGGCTGATCAGCAACTAAAGATTACAAATCTTGTGGCTATACTGGTAGAATTGTTGAAAGATCATCCACCTCAGGGGGAGAGTCGCAGAGAATATCCTTTAAGGCAATTCAAAGAGAGGATGAAGGAGATGACGTGAGTGCACAAAAAGGAAGTGAGCTGGCAGATCTTTCAAGACAACAATCTGCTCAGCTTGCTGATCCTCAGGGGGAGTCTGGTTCTTCAGTTGCTGACAAGGGCAAAGACAAAGTTTCAGAGACAACTGAAGTGTCTAAAGAAGATCTGATCGGAGCCTTGTCAGGGTTAGATGAAGAAGAGATAAGGTTTGACTTCGAAGATGACCTAGAATAGGAGGATCTTGAGGAAGGAGAGTTCATTCTTGAAGATGTGTTGGATTGGAAGTCAGACGATGAAGTAGTTATGGATGAGGATGATGATGCTAATGAGAATTTTGTATATAAGTAACCTGTCACAGAACAATATGTGAATGAAGATCAAAATCTGATAGATCTAGATATGCTCAGATCTGCACTAAATGATGAACCAAATTCTGAGATGCCTAACAGGGAGCTCTCAAAAGAGGAAAAGAAGAGATGGTGGTTTAAGAGAGAGGAGAAGAAGACAGACTTGACCATGAAGAAGAACAAGATGAAAGTGCCAAGTGCAGGAAATCTATCAGGTGGTATTATAAGCTGGTTCTTTGATAGGGAACTGCAACTATTTGTTCTAAAGAGAAGAGATGGGTTTCAATGTTTGAAAAGAAGGCTGAAGGACTTCAGCTCATTGCCAAAATGTGAGGTCAAAGAGTTATCATGGAAGGACCTTATCATCCTAGGATACGACCAGTATGCTAAAGTAGTTGCAAAAATTATTAGAAGAGAGGGTCGGTCTGGAAGATTTGAAAAAATTAAGCCAAGGGTTGGTAGAAGAGTAGTAGGTGAATCAAGAATTGTTGCCCAAACTGGTAGGCCATGGACTAAGATGGTTTACAAACCAGTTAAATGCTTGAAGAAGGTCTTGTTGAAGACTATGCCATAGGACGTTCTGGGAAACATGAAGTGGTTGTACATCGACAATGAAACAGCTGAAGTGATAATGGAGGATGAAAACGAGAAGGTTATTTTGAATGTTTATGATCCCTTGCACCTTTTGAACCTATCTCGGGGTGACCTGTAGAAGCTTCACGAACAGCCAATTTTCTTTCTTGAAGGTTGGAAATCTGAAGGCAGAAAATACCAGAGAGTGGTCAGGGTTTGTGTTGAACAGGGTCTATTTGCAGGAAGCAATCTGAACAAGTCCAGTTTTGTAGATCAATGAAAAATAACTAAAAACTATCGTCAAGGGGGAGTATGTTGGTACACCCGGTGTGATGACAATAGCCTAGTTTGTAAGTGATAGACAATTGTAATAAATAGCGCATTTTGAATACAAAGTCATGTTTATATGTACATGTTTATGTCTTAAGTTCATGATTGTGCATGATAAGTTCATGATTGTGTATTAATTTTATGATTGCATGATAAGTTCATGAGGTATGAACTTATCGCATGACAAGTTCATAAGGTATGAACTTATGGCTGATAAGTTCATGAGGTAACTTAGCTGCATGGGCTTGAACTTATAAGTTCATGGGCTTGGGCCATGCAAGAACTTAATGGTTATATCATGAACTTATGTTTAAAAATTGAAAAAACTTTGAGAATTACAAGTCTAGACGATTATGAGAGCTACAGAGCGACTAGAGGTGCCATACATATTGTGGGGTTGATATTCCTTCGAATAGCATCTTGTTTGGCTCCGTGTTCCCGTGTGATTGTTTATGATTGATCCGTTACCGTTAAACGAGGATTCCACACTCGTTTGACGCCGCGACGCCTTGATAGATCCGTGAGGGTGGACCTTACAAGTTTTTCATTTTAGAAATATTACTAAGACATAATTATAATCAACGAAACTCAACAAATAATAAAAAATAACTAAACTCAACATTATTTTAATTAACCTACTAACTAAGACTAGACTAATAAAAAATCTTTTTGAATTTTTCTTAATTGATTGCAAATGAAGATACAAACTAAAACATAAAATCTTTTTGTGTTTTTTCCAAGAGATTACCTAAGAAAGATAAATTTAACTTAAGAATAAAATACGAGAAAATAATGTAAACTAAAAAAATAATATACATTATACATCTTGATTTTACTCCCCCACATATAAACAATTATCCTATTAGATCTAATTCGTGGAACCCTTTTCCCTTTTAAATACAAACAAACCTGGACAGAATTAGCGTCCCACTCAATTTTGAACAATTCACACAGTGACATTCAGGATCATTAATTGTTAAACATATACGTAGATAAAGAAATATTAAACTTAATTTTGTGACACAACCTTTAAATTTAAATAAAAGATATTTTCTATATAAAGAAATTGCAAACAATTATTTAGACAATATCTGTAATTTAACTAGAAGGTGGATTCAACATTACGATTTGAGCTACTAAGAACTGAAAACGAGGTACATCTAATGCCTTAGTAAAAATATCAGCAAGTTGAAATTTCGTGCCTACAAAATACATTTCAATTGTTCCTTTTTCTACGTGATATTTAATAAAATGATACCTGATGTCTATGTGTTTTGTTCGTGAGTGCTGCACGGGATTGCAAGATATGGCAATTGCGCTTCTAGAATCATAGTATATTGGAATGTTGGTGAGTGAAAATCCATAATCACGGAACTGTGTTCTCATCCACAGCCCTTGAGAGCAACAGCTTGCAGCTGCTACATACTCAGCCCCAGATGTGGATGTGCAGACACAGTTTTGCTTTTTGGAAGACTAACTCACCAGTCTGTCACCCAAAAACTGTATTCCGCCTGTAGTGCTTTTCCTATCGACTCTACAACCTGCAAAATCAGCATCTTAAAATGCGGTAAGATCAAAATTGGTTCCCTTTGGATACCATAGACCAAGATCGGGTGTACCCTTAAGATAACGAAAAATGCATTTTATTGAAGTTAGGTGTGATTCTTTTTGGTCGGCCTGAAAACGAGCACAAAGACATGTTGAGAACATTATATCTGGTCTACTAGCCGTAAGATAGAGTAAAGATCCAATTATCCCTCTGTAAGTTGTGTTGTCGACACTTTTCCCGGCAGGATCAGTGTCTAACTTACAAGTTGAAGCCATGGGAGTTGCGATACCCGTGCAAGAGTCTAACTTATACTTCTTGGGAATGTCAATAGCATATTTCGACTGGTTCACAAATATCTCAACTTCAAGTTGTTTGACTTGTAATCCGAGGATAAAGGTCATTTCCCCCATCATACTCATCTCAAACCTGGATTCCACTAGGGATGAGAAGTCCTTACAAAAATTACGGTCAGTAGATCCATATATAATATCATCGACATAAATTTGGACTAGCATTATGTGATATCCTTCCCTTTTAGTGAACAATGTTGTGTCCACCACACCTTTGCTGAAACCAGTAAAGATAAGAAAATTTGAAGGACTATCATACAATGCTCGAGGTGCTTGTTTCAAACCATAGAGGAGTTTATCTAGCACATAAACATGGTCTGGTTTATGTTCATCAATAAATCCTTGCGGTTGTTCAACATACACCTCTTCGTTGAGTTCACCATTTAGTAAGGCAGTCTTAACGTTCATTTGGTACTCCTTGAAATCTTTGTGTGCCGCGTACGCCAAGAAGATTCTAATTGCTTCAATCCATGCAATTGGAACGTAGGTCTCGTCATAATCTATGCCTCTTGATGTCGGTAGCCTTTGGCGACTAGTCTTGCTTTAAATCTCACCACGATGCCGTTTTCGTCTCATTTATTATTAAAGATCCACTTTGTTCCGATTATGGTTTGGTCCTTTGGTTTGGGAACTGACTGCTGATAAGTCTATAATTTATATGGTTTCCAAGTCATATTATGATCATTTTAAGCACCGATACTTCCTAAAATCCATATTATTACTCAAAGTTTGTATTTCAGGGCCAAGATGATAAAAAGAAGCAATCCGAGAGAATTCAGAGCAAATCGGACTGAGGGGGGCGCAGGCCTGCGCTGCCCTGCGCTCCACACAGCACCCGACCTGTCCAGATACATTCCACCACACGCCAGCTAAACCCTAGCCGCATCCGGGCATAGGGGGGGCGCAGGCCTGCGCCTGGCCAGCGCTGGTGCGGCGCCAATCCACGTTTTTCAGCCCTGGAATCCCTAATCTCGAATCTCTATAAATAGGAGAGGAGGGGCAGCTTTGAAGAGAGTCCCCGACGTATGTGCAAGTGTGCCGAAGCTCTGCCGGAGTGGATCTACGATACGGGAATGAAGACGGTGGTTCGCAAGCTATCCAATGGCTCAGATCCGTGATTGTGACGAGCATACGTTGAGCGGCTAATCCCATTAGCCGTTTGCGGAGGATCTACGGCTAAGTTTACTTTACTTTAAATTCTTAGGTTTTGATGTATTCGTATTAAGCTAGATCTATGATGTGTATGCAAATGATAAACATTTGGCTATGATTATGATTATGTGTTGCGATTGGTAAAAGCAAGATAGTTTATAGTGGTGTAATTATTCGTGCCGAGTCCATTAGTTTAGGGATTAAGACAAGTATTAATGTTGCATACGCTATGCCGAGAGTTATTGGTTGAAACACATTTGATTAATTTAGTTGCGCAATTGATTATGTCTATGTGATCATTGTATGAAATTATAGTGAGTAATACTAATGTCGTGGTGATTCCGTGAATGGTTAATTCGTATCTTGATTGTTTATCTTCTTCGTTGGTTACTTCATTCTTAATTTTAGTTAAAAGCAATAGCAACTCATTACTCTAAACAACTTATTCAAATCCACGATTTCACAATTTAATTGCTTTCAACAAACCTATTAATATAAGGCTATTAATCTAATCCTAATTACGACCACACTCCCTGTGGATTCGACCCTTACTTCTCTATCTAATTAGTGGATTTAATGTTTAAATCGGTGGGTCACAACGACGGCACGTCAGAATTATGGCGCCGTTGTTGGGGAGTGTAACGGTAGTTTAGGTTTAAAGTTAGTTCGTTGCCTTAGTTTTAAGTAATTAGTTTTAACTTCCTTTCGTTGGTTAATTTTAGTGTTTAATTTTAATCTTTATTTTTATAATTATTAAAAATAAAATAAAAATTTTAAAAATTTAAAAAGGTAATTGTCGTCCTCTACTTTACCACCAAAAATATTAGTTTAATTAAGTCTTTAATCTTTAGTAATATTTATTTAGTGTATGCGCACATGTCGATTGGCTAAAGGATTGCCGCTACAATTCGAACCCGAAATCGAAAAAGTAGCGAGATCGAACCGAAAGACTGTCAGGATTCAAAATCAACAATTTATTACGGAGAATTTAAACGTACAAGAGGAAGAAATTCCTGATTTAGAGATTCCGAATTTAGAAAGCCCTCCGATTTCGCCACGAAATCGTGATCTAGAAGAACCCGAAGGCATAGTCCATAGAATGGGTGATCAACCGAGACGTACGGTTGAGTCGCATTACCGTCCAGGTGATGTCCCCGATCCGTCTCCAATTCGCTACCCCGAAAACGAGAACGAACCCGAAGTTCGTCCTCAATTATTCCAAATTATTCTGATCTTTCGAGGGATGCCAAGTGAGGAACCCTATGAACATATAGCTGAGTTTACAGCTATTTGTAAAGCAAACCATGTTCGAGGTATAACCACCGATGGTTTAAAACTTCGATTATTTCCTTTTACGTTAAAAGAGATAGCGAAGAATTGGTTCGTATCCTTACCAAGTAATAGCATTACAACGTGGGACCAAATGAAACGAGAATTCCTTAATGAATATTACCCCATTAGTAAAACAACCGAAAAAAGAAAGGAAATTACCGGATTTAAACAAAAACCGGGAGAAAATTTCTACGAAGCTTTCGATCGTATGAACGAATTATTAAGAGCGTGTCCACACCACGAAGTACACAAATGGATGCTTATCAAAACATTCTTTGATGGTGTGAGTCAAGAAAATCGTAATATGATTATAGCTGCCACAGGAGGCACATTTTTAGGTAAAGAAGACGATGAAGCCTGGGAGTTGCTTAATCAATTTGGCAAGGGTCTTAAAGTCCAAGTTGGTTCTAAAAATGGTATAGGAGTTCAAGTTATGGGCATAGATAATGCCTGGAAACATGAGGTTAAAACTGAAATTTCAGAATTAGGAAAGAAAATGGACCAATAAATAAAGGGTTTTTCAAAACCTAGTGTATCAATTAATTGCGTTACATGCGGAGATCCATCGCATCATTCAGAAGCTTGCCCTCAAGTGCAATCCACTAACGAATTTGCTAATGAAGTTTACGGATTTAGAGCTCATCGAGAAAGGGATAATCCATTTTCGGAAACGTACAATCCGGGATGGAGAAACCATCCCAACTTTCGATGGAAAAATGATCAACCTACTGATCATCAATCCAAACCAAGATATGAACCACCAAAGAGAGAATATCAATATGGTTCAACTACATCAGCTAAGGATGAGCGATATTATAAGTCAAATCATCGTGATCAACCACAATTTCAAGTAGAATCAAATATGACTTCTGCGCAATTTGCATAGTTTGCTGAATTTATAAAACGGCACTCAGTTATCAGTACTAAGACCATGGAGATGTTAACTCGTCAGATGGGTCAGATAGCTGAGTCGCTTACTAGGCGTGAGGAGGGGAAGCTTCCTAGCAATACTGTTCCCTATCCTTCACACGTCCATCATCATAGCAAAGAAAAAAAAAACAAGAAATTAATGAAGTTAATGAAGTAGCTAAGATAACCACATTAAGGAGTGGAAGAGAGGTAGATAATAAAATAGCGATGCCTAAAGAGAAAGAGGCAGAAGAAGATACCGACACCGAAGTCGTGTATGAGGAGAAAGAGGATTCAAAGAAGAAAGAGGTTCCTAAGAAGGTTTCTTTTAAGGAACAAATTAAAGCAGACACTCCAACGCCCAAAGTTGGGGAGGCGGATAAGAGTCAGGAAATTTCAATTCCCCCTCCTTATCCTGCTGCTTAAAAAATCTACAATCTTCTGCTTACGGCAAAAGAGGCCCACAACCAGAGGATCTTTGGGATTTATTTAATCAAGTAAAGATCAATATTCCACTGATTAAGGCTATTCAACAGGTTCCATCTTATGCCAAGTTTTTAAAAGATCTCTGTACTCAGAAAAGAAAGTATAAGGTCTCGCTCCCAAAGCAGATCAATTTAACTGAGCAGTTGAGTGCAGTAGTTTCTAGTTCTCTGCCTCCTAAGCTGAAAGATCCTGGATCACCATTGATTCCAGCGACAATAGGCAATGTGCAGATTAAGAAGGCATTGCTTGATCTTGGAGCTAGTGTTAATATTTTACCTAGAAACTTGTTTGATAAATATGATCTAGCTTAGTTACAGACAACTGATATCATCTTACAACTGGCAGATCGGTCAACCAAGTGCCCAAGAGGTATTTTATCAGATGTCATAGTGAAAGTTGAAGATTTTTACTATCCAGTTGACTTCTTAGTATTGGACACCGAAAGTTCAATGGGAGATAATCAACCGGCTATTATCCTAGTAGACCTTTCTTAGCCACAATTAATGCACAAATTAATTATAGGACAGGAGCAGTGGATATTGCCTTTGGTAATAGGAAATTAAGACTGAATGTCTTTAATGCTGTAAGTATCTCTGCTATTGATTCAGAATGTTATCTTATAGACATGGTGGATGAACTTGCGCAGCATCATAGTTCGTTAATCAACACCAAAGATGCTACTGAGTTATTCTTTGATGAGAGTGAATTACCCAAGTTAAATCATACTAAGTGTGATGAGTTAGAAGTAGTCATGGAATCCACATTGGAGTCAAAACAACCACCATGGACCCATAGGACTAAAAAATTACCGATTGATTTACCCAAGGCAGCCAAACCTTCAATAGAACAACCACCTGTTCTAGAATTGAAGGAGCTACCATCGCCTTTAAAATATGATTTTCTAGGTCAGAATAACACTTTTCCTGTCATAATTTCATCGGATCTGACTGAAGAGCAAGAGAAAGCTCTACTGGAAGTGTTAGTCAAATATAAAGAATCAGTAGGGTGGACGATAGCTGACTTAAAAGGAGTCAGTCCCACTTTGTGTATGCACCGAATCATTACTGATCCAGAAGCTAAACCAGCTCGGGATGCACAAAGGAGGTTGAATCCTAATTTGGGAGAGGTAGTTAAGAAAGAAGTATTAAAATGGTTGGACACTGGAATTATATATCTTATATCTGATAGTAAGTGGGTAAGTCCAACCCAAACTGTGCCCAAGAAATCGTGAATTACAGTAATTAATACTGAAGAAGGAGAGAAGATTACTACTCGCCCTGTAACTGGGTGGAGAGTTTGTGTAGATTACTGAAAACTTAATGCTGCTACTTCTAAAGTTCATTTTCCGCTACCATTTACAGATCAAATAGTGGAAAAATTAGCAGGACAGAATTTTTACTGTTTCCTGGATGGATATTCCGGTTATAATCAAATCCCAATCCATCTAGAGGATCAAGAGAAAACCACATTTACTTGTCCCTATGGCACCTTTGCCTACCGAAGGATGCCATTTGGACTATGTAACGCATCCGCCACATTTCAGCGATGTATGATGGCTATCTTTTCAGATATGGTGTGTGGTTCTCTTGAAATATTTATGGACAATTTCTCCATATTTGATAAAACATTTGAAGATTGACTGAGACATTTAGAAAAAGTCCTAAAGAGATGCACTGAAACCAATTTAGTGTTAAGTTGGGAGAAAAGCCACTTTATGGTAAAGGAAGAGGTAGTCTTAGGTCACATTGTGTCCGAGAGAGGAATGGAGGTAGATAAAGCAAAAGTTCAATTAATTTCTTCACTTCCACCCCCTACCAACAGGAAAGGAATAAGATCATTCCTAGGTCACGCTGGTTTTTATCGGCGATTCATTAAAGATTTCAGTGCGATTTCAAGACCGTTATGCAATCTTCTTTCAAAAGATATCGAGTTTAATTTTGATGATGCTTGTATGAAAGCATTTGAGAAGCTTAAATCAAAATTAACCGAAGCACCAATTCTGCAGTCTCTAGATTGGTCTCAACCATTTGAGATCATGTGTGATGCAAGTGATTATGCAGTTGGTGCAGTTCTAGGACAAAAATTTGAGAAAAAGCCAGTGGTGATTTAGTACGCAAGTAAAACCTTTAATGAGGCGCAGATTAATTACACCACTACAGAAAAAGAATTATTAGTTGTAGTGTTTGCCTTAGATAAATTCAGATCCTATATTTGGGGGGCAAAAGTAATTGTGTACTTTGACCACAGTGCTTTAATACATTTATTGGTGAAGAAGGATGCCAAACCTATATTGATTCGGTGGATCCTTCTATTGCAAGAATTTGATTTAGAAATTAAAGATAAGAAAGGCACAGAAAATGTTGTTGCCGATCATTTATCAAGGCTTCAATTAACCCCAACAAACTCAACTGATCAAATCAGAGACTCCTTCCCTGATGAACAATTGTAATCTGTATCTAAAATTCCTTGGTTTGCGAATCTAGTTAACTATTTCGTAACAGGAATGTAAGGTCTTCACACTGTAGATCTATCCTGACGCGACACACACCAACGAGTGCGGAATCCTCGTTAGCGGCTTGACGGATATATCACACACACGGAACACGGAGACTACCACAGCGTTGTACGAACGACTACGAACGAACCTACGCGATGATTCTCTCCGAAAACACACACTATTTGCTGATAAACTCGAGATCGCCTTTTGCTAATCACTCACACGAATTCTGCAAAAGTCTACTAATCATTCGAGTTAATCCCTAATTACAAAGACCCATTCGAGTTTGTCATGGGACAAACTCGAATCCAGGCCCAAGGCCCATTCGAATTTGTCCACATGACAAATTCGAATTTACCTTCATGTTAAATTCGAATTTAACCTAAATTCGAATTTCACATGTCAAACTTCTATTTGAATATACGTTTGAATTAATCTTTGAACTTTATGTTTGAACTTCTTGTAATACGTTACACCAAGTTCAAAGATACAAACAATAAATATCAAACACATAAAATCACATATATCAAATACTAGTTAATATTCAATACCTTGTAATATCACTTAGACAAAATGCTAACACACTTAGACTGCTATCGTCACACAGGGTGTACCAACAGACTCCCCCTTGACGATAGCTTCTAACTATTTACATTTTGATTAGGTACTGGAACTATATATACTGCTACCTGCATATAGTCCTGCATCTATACAAACCTTTACTACCTTCTGGTACTTCCTGGCATCAGACCTCCATCCTTCATGAAAGAAGATAGGTTGGTCATTCAGCTTCTTCAGGCCGTCCTTCGATAGATTTATTAAGTGCAGTGGATCATACACTCTCAAAATTACTTTGTTCTGTGTATCCTCCATTATAGCTTCAGCCGTTTCATTATCGATGTACCACCATTTCATGTTACTCAAAACATTTTGTGGCATCGATTTCATAGGCACCCTTTTCACACACTTGACAGGTTTATAAACCATTCTGGCCCAAGGCTTTCCCGTATGAGGATCTATCCTTGATTCATCATCTATTGTTTTTCCTGATCTCGGCTTAAGTCTTTCAAACTTTCCAGAACGGCCCTCTTTTCTTATTATCCTGGCTATAACCTCAGCATACGGGTCCTCACCGATATTGATAAGTTCTTTCCATGCTAACTCCTTCAGTTCTACCTTTGGCAATGAATTAAATACTTTAAGTGTACGCCTCAGGTACTGAAGTCCATCTCTCCTTTTCAGAATGAATAGCTGCAGTTCTCTGTCAAAGAACCAGCTGATAATACCTCCTGAGAGACTTTCTGCTCCAGGGATTCTCATCTTCTTCTTCATCTTCGGCTTTTCTTTCTTTTCTTCTTTCCTGAACCACAGATTCATTAAATTATCCCTGGAAGGCTCCTTTTCTGCTTCTTCAAGTTCAGAGTCTTCGACCGAGGCTATCTTGATCTCATCTATATCAATCACATTGTGATTATCTCGCACATATAACTCCGTGATAGGCTGTGAATTGACAATCACTTCGTTGACATTATCGTCCTCGTCTTCTATCACTTCATCGTCAGATCTCCGATCAACTATATCCTCCGGTACGAATTCTCCTACCTCCAACTCCTCTATCTCCTCATCAAAATCAAAATCAAAATCCATTATTTCTTCCTCAATATCTCTCAAGGTGTCTATCATATCGCTTTCATGAGTCTTTGAAGAACCAGCCTCACCTCCTTCTCCTCCTTCGACACCAGCCTGACTAGGCTCCCCCTGAACTTCAGCATATAGAGCAGCAGGAAAATCTACTGGCTCATTCTCTTTTGGTGCATTGGGATCATCACCTTCATCATCTCCCCTTTGCTGCTCCTCGGGATCCCTACAGCTCGTCTCCCCCTGAGCCTTTAGATTTTTCAGTAATTGCTCAATTAGGGATCGCATCGATCGGATCTCAGCAGCTTGATCTGCAACAAAAGTTTTAAGCTCCAGATTCTCTTCCTCAATCTTTCCAACATACTTCTTCAACTCAGCATTATCTTTGTGAACATTTGCGTTATGCGCCTGTATCTCACCAATAGATTTTGTCAACTGAAAGATTTGGACTTGCTGGAAGTCAACCTTGCTCCTAAGCTCAGAAAACCTTTGATTATCTGTGAAGGTTGATGAAGTGGATGGAATTGATTGGATGGGAGTTGGGATGATTGGTGAGGGAATGGGTGCTTGAACAGGTGGTGGTGGTGGCGGAATGGATGTGGGTTCTGATGGCTGAGCGGTAGGCATTTCTGGCTCAGAAGCAGAGGCTGATGAAGCTCCCTGCATAAAACGGTGCCTTTTAGCACTATTCCTGGGTACTAAAGGAGTAGAATCCTCAACCTCAAAGTCCGAGTCATCTGCATCTGAATCCCTCGATGCTCTTCTCCCTCTAACTTCTTCATTAATCACCACTAACCTCGATCCATATGTGCCTATGTGAATAGACGGATCTTCTGTCACTGTGGTTGGTGCCTCAACCTCTATTTCTTCTTCTTCCGACTCAGATTCTGAACCACTCTCTTCTTCAACGTGTACATAATCCTCTATCTGCCTAAAAACATCTTCTTCTCCTTCTGGAGGTTCCAAGATATTTCCAACGAGCTCAGCAGTGATTTCCTCATTGGCATGTGGTCCAGATGCCCAAATTTCTTCTAAAGTTTCGACCCTTGGATCAGAGACTGTTGCTGCACTTGACGGGCCAGCCTCTTCCGGCTCTTGCACATGGCTTGTCGAAGGCCTAGCTTCCTGAGTTTGTCTCGCTGATGGTCATTGCCTCCTCCTTTGTTGTTGAGGCCTTGGCTGTTGCGGTTGCTGTTGTTGTTGCGGCTGCTGTGGAAATTGAATTTCCCCTGCCCAATTGGAACCTTCACCGACTTGGAAATCTGGATTGACCACCGCACCAAACAGTGGTGCCTCCACTGGCCTAGCCAGAGCACCTCTATGTGCTTGGCAGTCTGCAAAAATTCTTTTATCAATGACAGCAACGCTTTGAATATCGTTCAGCTGTGGCAGGTTCGGCAGGAAACGCCTTATCAGCATCATCACAAATCTCGGATATAACAGAATTCTTTCTCGTGTCGGAGCTGTTATCTGCTGGACAAACTCCGCAAAGAACATTTCTGAGTAGCTGAATTTCTTATTATACACTAGTTCTATCATCCCTGACTGAATCTTCGATACGATATAATCGAATCCTGCTTTCTTGGCAGCAAAACACACCATAAAGACGTGTGCTAGATATCGCCATTGCCCTATCAGCCCACTCTTCATGTATGAGGACTTAGTCATATCTGTACAATAAACAACTAAAATATTAGAATTATTAAAATAAACATAAACTTGTTTAAATTCAAATTTGTTTTATTTTGGACTTGTGTAAGTACAAAATCCAACACATATGAATTTCTACAAGTTTGATTTAAATTTTAAGCAAATAATTCGAATATAATGGCAACCTCGAATGACAAGTTCGAAACAATCCTAGTTTCGAATTTAATGGTATCTTCGAGTTTAGTGACAAACTCGAATCCACTATCAAACTCGAATTCAAGAACAAATTCGAAGACATCGGTACGGATAACAACAAAAATCCAAAATTTTAACCAATTTAGACTTAGAAAATTACATCCATTAGTCCTAATAGGTTCCAATCAAATATATTTGTAATCAATTTGATGTTTCACCTGTTCAAAGTTTGTTATTTTGAAATACAAACTTCACACCATTAAAACCTCAAAATCTATTAATTTTGGCTCAATTTGAGTCTAAAACCACGTAAATCTTGTACAATACAGTTGATTATACCTAGATTTGTTTGTAGTCTCGAACACAAATGGACAAAACTCGATAAATAGTAGAAAACTCGAAAACGGCAAAAATAAACTCGAAATCGCTCACAATAAACTCGAAGGCTCAAATTCGAAGGTGGGTGATAATGACTTGTCGCTGTTGACCTATTTATACCAACCACCTTCGAGTTTGTGACATCTTTCGAATTTAATGCCAAACTCGAAGGCCCTGCCAAATTCGAACATGCATTTCGATTTTACCTTAAAGTCGAATTTGAATTTGAAAATATTGAAAATATTAAAAAATCATTGAAATAAATTCAACTTTTTCAACTTTTACAACTTTTTCGTGTAACGGAATAAACTATGCCAAGTCTTTTACCCTAAGCACAAGATTTTCACGCAGTGTTTATTTTATTCAACTAGGAACGCACCCTCAGTAATTTTGACATTTTTCCTAAGTAAAAATAAAAATAAATAAATAAATAAATAATGAAGTAAAAAATAAATTAAAGTTAAAATTGTGAACAAAAATTAAACTTAGACTAATCTACATTATTTGAAATTTTACAACTTAAACACTTAACAGACTATTTTTGACGAGTATAGTCAAAGAAAGGTTCAATCAGATAGCGGTATCAAATACGCACTTTCAGTATTCAAACTTTCACACTTAGGAATTTTTGATTCCTTTGATTGTTTGTCGTGACATACATTTCTAGCCGATTGTTGGTATTATTTTCCCTTTAAACATGTTACACTTCGGAATATCCCTTGGCCTTTTTATTTATCAAGAAATTATCTTATGTGACTCATACATAGACATACTTTTATGATCAAGGCATACACACAATGATTATAACTGATTGGTATTGCAAACTTTCTTTAAAAGGCAAACATCGGACACAGGTCTGTATTTACATACAACAAAGTGTCTTAGTTTGTCTTAAGATTTATTTTTAAAGCTAGCAAGACAGAGGTGACAGGTCTGTACCGACGTACAACAAAGCGACTTATCTTGCTAACTCGAGTCAAACCAGAGGCAACAGGTCTGTACTTACGTACAATAGAGTTACTTGTTTTGATTCTTAACTCAGTATGATTTTTCTATTCTTTCCATTTCTTTAAGATGTATCTGATGTTGCTCTACATCCCCAGAAAGTTTGCATACCTCATTTTGAATCAATGTCTGTATGTCTCTAACATAAAAATTAAGACCAATTGGTCATACGTCTAAGTTAGTGACACGTCTGACTTTTTCTTGAATATTTTATTAGCCTTGAGACTCCCTATATGTATTATGCCTACCAACATATCAAACTTGAAAATGTACAACACTTAGAATTTAAGGTGCATTATGTGTGAAAGCTAAACACTTAGAGCTTGTAAAGATTATGCTAATTTTCGTCACTTTGAACCTATGCATCTAAGACTTAACTTTTTTTCTGATATTCTCTTTTCTTTTAATTTTTTATGGTTTTCTCTCTTTTTTTCTTTTGTTTTTCATAAATAAAAGTAAGAACATATAATAGCCTACTGACTTACTATAAAAGGAAACTATCCTAAGCTACCACGCTTACTATAAAAGGAAAGAAAGACTACTGCTATAAACAAAAATAAGACTCTACTAAGGTCAACTCACTCTGGATTACGCATTCCATTTAGTTGAATCAAATACTCAGAACGTGACTTATCAAAAGCTTTGGTAAATAAATCAACATTATTATCATCCGTTGCCACTTTTACCAGCTTGATTAAGTTCTTTTCAGCACAATCACGTATAAAATGATGTCTTATGTCTATGTGCTTAGTTTTATTATGTTTAACTGGATTATTAGTTATAGCAATTGTTGACTGGTTATCTATCCTAATAGGAGTATGAGTATAAGTCAAACCGTAATCCCGCAATTGTTGTTATATCCACAGAACCTGTGAACAACAACTACCAGCAGCAACATATTTGGCCTCGCACGTTGACACGGCTACCGAAGTCTGTTTCTTGCATTGCCAGGAAACGAGTCTCCCTCCTAGGAACTGACAACCTCTAGTTGTTTACATGCGCGTCAAGCTACATCCGCCGTAGTCTGAATCAGTGAACGCCTCCAATTCCAGATCGCCCTCCGTGTGATACCAAAGTCTCAGCTTCGGTTTCGACTTGAGGTATCGTAGAATCCGCTTCACCGCTTTCATGTGCATCTCTTTCGGATTAGCTTGAAACCTAGCACAAATACAAACAGCAAACATAATATCAGGTCATGAAGCAATTAAATACATAAGTGACCCAATCATGGCCCGATATAACGTCGGATCCACATCGGTATCACTTTCAGTACCCGGTCCGAGATTGTGATTCACTTGAATCGGCGTGCTGAAGTGAGCTGTCAGTTTTGTCCCTTCCATCCCGAAACGCTCTAATATGTCGTAGACATACTTCGTCTGATGGATAAACATGCCCTCCTTCTTTTGGTCAACTTGCAAACCCAGAAAGAAGTTCAACTCACCCATTGCACTCATCTCGAATTTTGACTTCATCACCTTTTCAAAATGCTTGCACATTTGCTCGTCTGATGATCCAAAGATGATATCATCGACGTACACACAAGATGAAATTTTCTCCTTTTCGCTTCACGAACAGAGTGCTATCTATCCTCCCTCTCTCAAACCCGTTGTCTAGAAGATGGTTGGATAAAGTCTCGTACCATGCCCTAGGTGCTTGATGCAATCCATACAGAGCCTTATCTAATCGATATACTCTGTCTGGATATTTCGGATCTTAAAACCCGGGCGGCTGTTCCACAAAAACCAGTTCCTTCACTTTCCCAAAAAGGAAAGCACTCTTAACATCTAGTTGATAAACCTTAAAACCCTTGAAGGAAGCAAAAGCCAGAAACAAACGAATTGCATCCAATCTTGCCACTGGCGCGAACACTTCATTGTAATCGATTCCTTCCTCTTGGTTGAAACCCTTTACAACTAACCTTGCTTTGTTGCGAGTGACTATACCTCGATCGTCTCTTTTGCACTTAAAAACCCATTTGGTTCCTTTTTCAACCTTTCCTCGAGGTAACGGAACTAACTCCCACACTTCTAGTTTCCTAAACTGTGACAGTTCTTCCAGCATCGCTTCAACCCAAGAGTTATCTTTTAGTGCCATCTGCACGTTCTTAGGCTCTATTTGTAAGATGAAACATGAATAGAGGCAGGTATGAAAGGCCTCAGAGTCATTTATCATCGACAACAACACTGTGTTGTTATTTAAACTACTCTTAGTCCTCACACCAGCATTAGGACTTCCTATAATGCTTTCTATAGGATGGTTCTTGTTGATCCTAGATGTCTCTATCTCGTCAACTCTCAGATTATCTCCCTAATTAGATCCTATCTCTCCTAACGGGGGAACGACTTCAGACTCCACATTTTCTTCCTCGTGGACATTTTCCTCAGAGTTAGAAGTAGTTGTCTGATTTTCGTTTGTAGGAACTTCAGAATCAGTAACTTCTAGAGATCTATCTTCAGTTGATGTAGGCTCGGATGTTGATTGAAAAGTGGTCCTAGGAAAGCTATGACCCTCGTCATTCAGATTTAATGACGACATGTCCTTCTCGATAGTACTTGCATTTTCATCCAAAGGAATGTTAAATGACTCAAACAATTTGTCATAATCAAATAACCATTCCGGACCAGTTTGGGGTTCATGTGTATAACTCGTGACATCTATGTTATACACAATCTCTACTGTACCATTAGACTTATTAAAAACCCGTTTGTTTGGTGAGTCCGGCACGTAACCTAGGAAGTATCCTTCGTCAGCCTTTTCACCAAACTTAGGTTGATGTTTTGTTCTCATTAAAGTACATGGTACCCCAAAATGTTTGAAGCCAGTTAAATTAGGTGGCCTTTTATTCAAAACTTCATAACATGTTTTGTTCAAAGATTTGATAGTAAGGACCCGGTTTAAAACATGGCATGCGGTATTCACTGCCTCCCCCCAAAACATGGTAGGAAGCATTGAATCCGATAACATGGTCCTTGCTGCCTCAATCAATGTCCTGTTTTTCCGTTCAGCCACCCCATTTTGTTGTGGCTCATAAGGTGCACTAAATTGATGCACTATGCCTTTTGATAGGCAATATACACCAAGTACTGTGTTTTTAAACTCAGTTCCGTTATCACTACGAATTCATTTAACCCTTGTTCCGTATGAATTTTCCACTTGGTCTAAGAACCCGATGAGCTTAGCAGCCGTCTCGTCCTTTGTACCTAGAAAGAAAACCCAAGAAAAACGTGAGTAATCGTCAGTAATAACTAAACAGTACCAACTACCACCTATACTCCTTTTGTTGATTGGTCCGAAGAGGTCCATATGCAACAAATCGAATGTGGCAGCGATGGAGTTCTGAGTCTTGGACTTGTGTGTCTTCTTGTGTTGTTTTCCTTTCTTGCACGGTAGACACTTATCCTCGAACTGAAAACTCTTCATTGGAACACCTTGCACCAATCCATTTTTCGTAATATAGTTCATCTTTCTCAGGTGCAAGTGTGCCATGCGTCTGTGCCATAAAACCGACTCAGTCTCTGAAGCTTTAGATAGCAAACAAATTGGTCCCATCGAAGATTCCGGCTTGTTCATGTCGAGCATGTACAAGTCATTCTTCCTTGGAGCCCTCATGAGTATCCACTTTTCAGGTATTTTGAACCCCGGTTTTAGCACTAATGCCTCAGTATCAGTAAATAGTATTGAGTTCTTCTTATCACAGATTTGAGATACACTAATGAGATTATGAACCAGTTTATCAACGTGATAAACTTGATCCAGTTTGATCGTCCCATTAGTGACCACTCCAGTACCAGTGATATTCCCTCCTTTATTGCCAGCGAATGATACAAATCCCCGATTCCCTCCCTTGAAGTCTGCGAGTAGACTTCTTTCCCCTATCATGTGCCTGGAGCACCCACTGTCGACGAACCGTTTGTTGTTTGGACCTGTGGTTATCTCCTGCACATGAAAGAAAATAGGTTAGTTATCACGGGGAACCCAAGCCATAACTGACTTGGTAATACCATTCTCGTACACATACTTAAACTCTTTCAAATACCCATCTCTCCTTTCAGGTGACTTGGGTCTTTGAACTGGAGTCTGTTGTGGTGACGAGTGATTTAAGTTCACTCTTTGCCTTTGTGTAGTCATTTGCTGTGGAGCTCTTGAATAATTACGATTATATGGCAATTCCGATTGATATCCCTGAGCTCTACCTGGTGTTTGATGTCTTACAGGAGTGTGTGACCAAACCGGAGTGTGAGCTCTGCTAGTTGTAGTACTCCTATAAAGCTGTTGCGGTCCTGACCTAGATTGATTAACAACTCTATTTGGTGAGTTAGTCCTTGTCACTTCTTTTGGTCGACCTGACACCGGTATTTGTTTCACAGCAGATTTTGGTGCAGCTTGCACAGTTTTCTCGGTATTCTGAGAACTACTAGTGCTTGCAACACTTGTAGACGGCTTAAGTTGTTCTTGCTTTCCCATCTTAGGTGTAGTATCTACTTTCCTATGCGGACAGCTAGAAGCAACATGCCCCCTTTCGTGACATCTAAAGCAAGACATTTTATCAATTGACTTTTTGTGTGCGCCCTTTGATTTAGGTGTCTCACTAGTGTCTGACTCCTTTGGTTCAACTATAGCAACTGGTTCATCATCGTGATCATTAATGTCAATTTTGTGTTTTCCTACACGTTTATCACTAGAGGATGGCACAAATTTAACTTTCTTAATCTTAATAGTATTATCGGTCACCTTAGTTTCATTTTCCTTTACAGTTTCAGACACTGGTTCCGGTAATTCCTCTGAGTCAACTGATTTCTCAGTTTTCTCCTGAGGTTGAGGTACATAGTTATCATTGAAAGGTGGAGGACTCTCATGATATCCTAGACCTACAGGCTTCTTAGACTGACGTTGTGCATCTAAGATTTTCCCTAGGTTAAGAGATGAGTTCCTAAACTTTTCAAGTTTACTATCTACCTCAGCTACCTTCACCTTAGAGTCGGCTAGCTGTACGTCTTCGGATTTTAGCTCCTTGGTTAATGCCTCAACATGTTCATACATTAGTTCTAACCTAACACACTGTTCGCTCAGTTTGTCCTTTAGAACTATAACATCTTGTGCATCAGCCTTTAGCTTATCCCTAAGATCTTGTTGTATATCCATTAGGCTAGCATTATCTGATTTTAACATTTCATTTTGAGAAGATATGGTTTGATGTGATTCTAGTACTAAATTTAACCTATCGTTAGATGTAGCACACAATGCACATAAATCATGGAAAAGAGAAAAGTTTAGAGATACCTTGGCATGATCTTATTCTACGTTGGCCATCTTTGCGGCAAACTCCAGAAGTGTCTGATCAGCTGACTTTTCTACCCACATCGGACTGCTTTCACTCTGACTACTGTCCCTTGTGGTTTCCTCTGCCCCTTCACATCCAGTCTCAGTCACTTCAGCCATAAAGGCTCGAGCGTTCGATTCTGGATGTGAGCTCCAGTCATAAGTGCCATCAAGCTGTCTGTCTGATGTGACATTGGATAACAGACCAGCTATATTTGCTTGACTGGTAGAACTACTTGGAAGATATCGCCCTTGTGATTGGTTCCGATACTGTCCCTGTTGATTCTGATATTGTCCCTGGTAGTTCTCAACTTTCGGTCTCTGACACTCTCGAGCGAAGGGTCCTAACCCTTGACAGTTGTAACATTTGACCTTGGACATATCGAAACCAATCTTATTGTTACTTACATTCAGATTTCTTCCCGTCCTTTTGATGAACCTCTTAACTCTCTGAGTTAGCATGGCCAGTTGCCATTGCAGATCCATCTCTTCAAGATCATCAGGGTCTACTTGATCGTAATCCTCATCCCAAAGTGCAGGATCGTTTATTTTGCCCTGAACGCAATTGCCGTACGCGGCCACGAATGAAGCCAACAGATTTAGATGGTCTTCAGCCGATTTTGCGCTCATAGGCATCTTTGAATATCCTTGAGATGTAGATGCCGGTGTAGCCTGATGCTGCTTTTCTTCTGGTCTAGCAAACCCTAAGAAAGCCTACTCTGTGAGTCTTCTGTCTCAGCCGGTGACGACGTCTCTCCTGAGAAGAAAGCTGTAGCTGTCTTCAATTCAGCTGCCACTGAAGGTTTTGATTTCCCGAAGTACATTGCCGGATCCTGAACATGGCCATAATCCGTTTCTTTCTTCAGCAACTCAAAATGATACGCCCTCAGCGTTCCTACAACATTCTCTAGAGTCAGAGTATAGTATTTGTCTTCATCATGCTTTATTAAGGCCACATACATCTCCCATTTGGCCGGTAAAGCATCCAGAAGCTTGTTATTTTTCTCAGTTTCACTATACTCTACGTCATGGCTGTCTAACTCAGTAAGCAGATGATAGAATCGAGTATTAGTCTCTTCCAGCTTTCCATTCTTCAATGCTTTGAAGATAGCAAACTGCTGCTTGAGCATCTCCATTCGATTCTTTCTTACCCTCGGGTTACCCTCACACCATTTTTCTAAGGCATCCCACAGTTCTTTTGATGTCTTATGATTACGGAAGGTGTGTAGAATATCCTGAGGTAATGCCATCCGAATGACAAAGAATGCACGGTTTTCAGCCTCATAAATTTTCTTATCTTCATCTTTCATCTTTGAATATGATAAGACTCGTTGACGTCCTTCAGCCTCTGCAGTAGGTGGAATGTATCCCTCGTCGATACAGATCCACATTCTCATATCATTAAAGCGCGCGAAGTCGGCAAACCGATCCTTCCACCAGTAATAATCTTCAAGTTTCATCAACTTAGGCGGAGAATTTGCTTTTCCAACCTCATGATCCATCTCCATAAACCTTTGCAGACTTGACATTGTTGCGAATATAGTTGAATTGAAACTTAAATAATTTAATTCGAAATTAATTTAAATTAATTCTTTCGAAGTTGGGTAAATTCGAATATAATTAAATTTAAACCTATTTGGGATTAAATTCGAATTAAGTTATTGAATTCAGCTAAGTTCGAAATTGATGACAAATTCGAAGGTCGACTAATCTCGAAAGTTTTAAATTCGAAGGTCCTATTAAAATCGAAGGTTCTCTTAAAACTCGAAATTACTGATTCGACTTTAGTGTAAAGTCGAAGATCCAAGCAAATTCGAAATGGCCAATTTCGAATCAAACTTTAAACAATCTCGAAAGGAGCGTATAGGCAGTCAAACTCGAAAATGAGCAAACCCTAATTTCTCCTTAACAAATTCGAGCGCCGCAAATTCGAAAAACGGCTAATACTTCGAGTTTTTCAGATTAAATCAATATTTTTACAAGTAAAAATATTGATTTTGAACAAAAACCTGAACTACAACAAAGTATTTTCCGGAATTTAATTTGATAAGCTCGAAAACCTCAAAAATACATGATATTCACCGTCGAAAACGTCAAGAAACCTAGGATGTATCTAATGAACACGGAGAACACCAAGAACACCCCGTAGGCTCTGATACCACTTGTAAGGTCTTCAAACTGTAGATCTATCCTGACGCGACACACACCAACGAGTGCGGAATCCTCGTTAGTGGCTTGACGGATATATCACACACACGGAACACGGAGACTACCACGGCGTTGTACGAACAACTACAAACGAACCTACGCGATGATTCTCTCCGAAAACACACACTATTTGCTGATAAACTCGAGATCGCCCTTTGCTAATCACTCACACGAATTCTGCAAAAGTCTACAAATCATTCGAGTTAATCCCTAATTATAGAGACCCATTCGAGTTTGTCATGGGACAAACTCGAATCCAGGCCCAAGGCCCATTCAAATTTGTCCACATGACAAATTCGAATTTACCTTCATGTTAAATTTGAATTTAACCTAATTTAGAATTTCACATGTCAAACTTCTATTTGAATATATGTTTTAACTTATGTTTGAATTAATCTTTGAACTTTATGTTTGAATTAATCTTTGAACTTTATGTTTGAACTTCTTGTAATACGTTACACCAAGTTCAAACATACAAACAATAAATATTAAACACATAAAATCACATATATCAAATACTAGTTAATATTCAATACCTTGTAATATCACTTAGACAAAATGCTAACACACTTAGACTGCTATCGTCACACAGGATGTACCAACAAGGAAGATTGCCAGAGCACTGGAACTCACAAAATAGAAAATATTTCTATGCTCAAGCAAGGCAATACATTTGGGATGAGCCTGATCTATTTAAAATAGGAGCAGATCAAATTATAAGAACATGTGTCCCTAACTCAGAACACGAAGATATTCTTAAACACTGTCATGCATATGCATGCGGTGGCCATTTCAGCGCAAAGAAAACGGGCCACCGGATATTGCAGTGTGGGTTTTTCTGGCCCACAATATTTAAGGATGCTTACGAGTTTGTTAAGGGGTGCACAAGATGCAAACAAATTGGTGGCATTGTGAAAAGAAATGAAATGCCTATGACCCCTATATTAATTGTCGAAATATTTGATGTATGGGGTATTGATTTTATGAAACCATTCCCTAAATCATTTGGATATGAATACATCTTAGTGGCAGTAGATTATGTTTCCAAATGGTTGGAAGCAGAAGCTACACGCACTAATGATAACTGGGTTGTGTGTAAATTAGTTAAAATAAATATTTTAGCACGACACGGTATTCCAATGGCTATTATGAGTGACGGAGGGTCACATTTTAATAATCAACATTTTTCTAAACTCCTTAAACAGTATGGAGTCAATCATAGAATAACAACGCCTTATCATCCGCAAACAAGCGGACAAGTCGAGATCACTAATAGAGAGATCAAGAGAATCCTTGAAAAAACTGTCAGACCTGATCGTAATGATTGGTCTAAAAAATTAGAGGATGCTCTATGGCCATACAAAACCGCATTTAAAACACCAATCGGTATGTCCCCATACAGACTTGTGTATGGTAAGCTTTGCCATCTCCCAGTGGAATTAGAACACCGAGCTCTATGGGCAATCAAAAACACTATTTTTAATTTACATGATGCCGGTGTTGATAGGAAATTCCAATTAAATGAAATGGAAAAATTCGTGGAGAAGCCTACGAAAGCGCTAGAATATATAAAGAGAAAACTAAGTTTTTCCACGATAGAATGATTAAAAATAAAATATTTACCAAAGGAAATAAAGTTTGGTTATTTAACGCAAGACTTAGACTATATCCTTGGAAATTAAAAAGTAAATGGACAGGTCCATTTATTGTAACAAATACCTACCCACACGGTGCGGTAGAAATACAAGACCTAAAAGGTGGTGAGCCATTTAAAGTAAACGGACATAGACTTAATTTATATGTTTAATGGGCCACCAATGATATGTTAGTATCCGAGATTATCAGACTACAAGATCCTCAAGTTAATTAATTAGTTTAGGAGCAGTACGTCTGGCTGAAGACCTAAAACTTAACGCTTTCTGGGAGGCAACCTAGAGTATTTTTGATTATTTGAATTTAATTATTTTAAGTGTGTTAGATATTTATTTGCTTATTTGTGTTAATTGTGTGTACCCAATTAAGTTGGGGAGGATTCATCCTCCTGAACTTGGTTGTGTTTAGAATTAGGATTTTAATTAAATAATAAAACCCCGCATCAGAAAATAAAAATTTTTAAACACGTAACATAATTATTTTTAGCCCGATAATACGAGCGTAAGTTGGGGAGGATACCCGTAAAAATTAAAAAATTAAAGAATTAGGGTTCCAAGACCAGTGCACGGCCCAGATCGCAAATCCAGAGGCCCGGGCGCAGCGGGGGCGCGGGGCTGCACTTGCCCTGCGGCCTGACTAGCTTAAAATCTTATAAAAATGGCAGTGATCATTCCCATAAGTCCAAAACCCTAATTCTAGTTCCAGGAGACGGCGAATTCGATTTCCTAAGCCTAAAAACATCAAATATTCATCTTTTCTACGTTAATTCTTCGATCCAACGATTGTTTATCGCTAAGATTATCAAGGTGTACTCATTATAATCCCTTAAACTTCATTCTACATAAGTTTCATCACATTTTATCGTGCATGCATGATTGAGTTTTTGGATTTATATGGTTTTTATAGAAAAAGGGTTATTCATAATTTTCAAATGTTCATCAAATTAATATAAATTTTTGCAAAACTTTTGTAAAAATTATGCATTTTTCCGTATTTTTATCAATTATAAACTTTTGGTCGTAAAAGGTGATATTTTTATTGATTACTTTAAGTTCATGCATTTGATAGGGTTAGATTGGGCTCACATTGTTGGTGAGACTTAGGATTAGTAATTATCATTGAAAAAAAAGGTGTTAAAATTATCGTGCATTAATTATATTGAAAACACCACATTTTTAATCCTTGGTTTTTGCATTATTTTTAGATGTCAACCCAATATCATGCAAATGGTAACCGTCCTGGAACCTCCCAAAAACCTAGAATGAGAACCCATGACCCTAAGGATGTTCATTTTGAAAAACCACTTAAAGTTGAGTTCGTTGAAATCCCACCAAACACGAACAATGGTAAACCACCTAGATTTCTCATAGAGCGTACCCTAAAAGAATGTGATTTTGATAATTTTGAAATTTTAGAATGTTTTGAGAGGCTAGGATGGGCTAAGGCCATACTGTGGGAACTTCCATATATCCACACTAGTTTGATCCAACAGTGGTTCGCCACAATGCGTAGGATTGATAGGTCTGAAGAACACAATTTCGAACTAGTGGGAAGGGTAGGAAACAGAGATGTGTTAATCACTAGAGAAAAGTTATATGAAGAATTTTTAATTGACACCGAAACACCTCGTCCTATGAAATTCTTGACACTGTCTAGTACCCAGGGGGATCGAATGCGTACAATTAATAAATGGACTAGCCAATGGGATCAAATGATAGCAACCATTTTTGGTATTTCACTGAGAGTTGCCCGGACCTATACCGCCTTTAATAGAGGTGATTTATGCCCTTTTAGCCAAAGTTATGTGGAAGTTTGTTATTTTTAACATTCTTCCGCGTCATCAAGATACAACATATGTGAAACCACAAGAGATTCTAATAGTACACGCATTAACGACTGGACACCCGACAATATCCTTAGGGTATATCATCATGCAAAATCTATGGGAATGCCATGTCTTAGGCCAAGGGATAAGTTACCCCCATTGTAGGATGTTAACCGAATTATTCGTGATAGAAAATATCTAGCTAAATTAGTGAAAAGAAAATAGATAGAAGCATGGTATTAAAAAGAAAATTTGTTGTAAACATGCAAAGAGGAAAAAGATGGTCGGAAAACCCACATGTTTTAAGTATTGTAACCTTGAGCTAAAAGGGTATTTTCAAAAGTGAGATACATTATATAAATTATAATAAAAGTATTTTTTAACTGAAAACGTCTTCAATTTACATGTTAAGAATTTTAATGCATTAGTACGAAGGCTAGCTTGAAATAAAACTCCTAGACTCACTGCCAATTCTTGCTCGTTACTTAGTTAGTTCTGATTCCAAAAGCTTGTTCGGGGACGACCAAGAGTTAAGTTGGGGTGATTTGATAAATCTATAACTTATATGGTTTCTGAGTCATATTATGATCATTTTAAGCACCGATACTTCGTAAAATCCATATTATTACTCCAAGTTTGTATTTCAGGGCCAAGAGGATAAAAAGAAGGAATCCGAGAGAATTCAGAGAAAATCAGACTGAGGGGGGCGCTGCCCTGCGCTCCACACAGCGCCCGGCCTATCCAGATACGTTCCAGCACACGCCAGCTAAACCCTAGCCGCATCCGGGCGCCGGGGGGGGGGGGGTGGCGCAGGCCTGCGCCTGGCCTGCGTTGGTGTGGCGCCAATCCGCGTTTTTCAGCCCTGGAAACCCTAATCTCGATCTCTATAAATAGGAGAGGAGGGGAAACATTGAAGAGAGTCCCCGACGTGTGTGCAAGTGTGCCGAAGCTCTGCCGGAGTGGATCTACGATACAGGAACGAAGACGGTGGTTTGCAAGCTATCATATCGCTCAGATCCGTGAGTGTGACGAGCATACGATGAGCGGCTAATCCCATTAGCCGTTTGCGGAGGATCTACAGCTATGTTTACTTTACTTTAATTTCTTATGTTTTGATGTATTCGTATTAAGCTAGATCTATTATGTGTATGCAAATGGTAAACATTTGGCTATGATTATGATTATGTGTTGCAATTGGTAAAAGCAAGATAGTTTATAGTGGTGTTATTATTCGTGCCGAGTCCATTAGTTTAGGGATTAAGACGAGTATTAATGTTGCATACGCAATGCCAAGAGTTATTGGTTAAAACACATTTGATTAATTTAGTTGCGTAGTTGATTATATCTATGTGATCATTGTATGAAATTATAGTAAACAATACTTATGCCGTGGTGATTCCTTGACTGGTTAATTCGTATCTTGATTGTTTATCTTCTTCGTTGGTTACTTCGTTCTTAATTTTAGTTACAAGCAATAGTAATTCATTACTCTAAACAACTCATTCAAATACACGATTTCACAATTTAATTGCTTTCAATAAACCTATTAATATAAGGCTAATAATCTAATCGTAATTACGACCACACTCCCTGTGGATTCGACCCTTACTTCTCTATCTAATTAGTGGATTTAAGGTTTAAATCGGCGGGTCACAACGACGGCCCGTCAACTTCCATACTCTGAGCGGTTCGAACTCGTTGAGTTCTTCTTGCGTTGCTACAATCCAGTCTGGGTCTTTCAAGGTTTCATTCACACTAGCAGGCTCTATCATGCTGAGGAATGACGCAAACAGACATTCATTAGCAGATGCCCTTCGAGTTTGGACCCTGGTAGAGATATCACCAATAATTTGAATAGTTGGGTGACCTCGGCTCCATTTCATCTCGTGTGGAAGGGGTGAACGTGATGGAATTTTAGTGATGAGTGTGGGGATGGATGAAGAGTTATGGTCGATGGTTTCGAATGAAGGTACCACTAGTTCCGGTTCTGGTTCGGTTTGATCTTCTAGAGGTATAATGTTTGGAACAATGTGTGAGGGAATTAACGGAGTGGATTCAACTGGTGGTGTGTCTGTGGATGAAGTGGAAGTGTATGGTGTGTGGATTGAAGTAAAAATTGTTGGATCTGATGGTGATGGTTGAGCAATTGAATCGTTAGAGGATGTGTTAACTACAGAAGAAGAAAGAGAAGGAGAGTTAGTACTAGAACCAAAAAATTCAACATAAAAATGATCAAATAAGTTAACTAAATCATAAGAAGAAAAAGAAGAAGATTGGGATGAATCTCCAGCAATAGAAGTGATGAGAGGTCCTAATTGGTTAACTTCCAAAGCCAGTTCAGCCATTTCATCGAATGTGACATGCACACTCTCATTGACTGTCCTGGTGCAAGTGTTGAATGCATGATATGCCTTTGAATACCGGAGCCAACAACGGGCCTCAGAAAGGGTGTTTTGAGTGTGGACTTGCTGGGCATTTCAGAAAAGATTGCCCAAAGTTGAAGAACGTCGGGGGAGCTCAAGGGAGAGCTTTTCTTATGGGAAGTGGGGAAGCAAGGCAGACTCCCGATGTGGTCACGGGTACGTTTAGGTACAGGGACCAGCTGCCATACTTTCTTTTACCTTTAGGTACAAGGACCAGATGCCATACTTTGTTTCTCTCAAATTGATTAAGTTCTTCTTGCATGACAGTGCTCCAATTGGCATCTTTTAGTGCATCATCTATT
This sequence comes from Centrapalus pauciflorus, assembly GCA_020465985.1. Classification (NCBI taxonomy): domain Eukaryota; kingdom Viridiplantae; phylum Streptophyta; class Magnoliopsida; order Asterales; family Asteraceae; genus Centrapalus; species Centrapalus pauciflorus. The sequence goes on from JAANYP010001175.1 coordinate 193,531, forward strand.
CTCTTTGGCTCCATTAGGGACACAAAACTTGAAAACATACAAAATTTTCCAAGACTGTCCCATCTTGTCTGTATACCTTTATTAATGTCACCAATGATTTGATAATTTGGGTGACACCTGATCCACTCAGGATCATGTTTCAATGAAGATTCCTATGGGTTAATTTCACTCTCGCCAGGTCTTGCAGAACAGCTCCCAAGATTTTCAAACACACTGACATCTTGAGCCTGTTCACTTGTTGAGGATGAATCACTGTTGTTGAACACATCAGCAGAAGATTCAGAGAAGTCAGCATTGATTGGTTCTGGACATGGAGCATTAATTATATCAGTACACTTATTCACACAGGTTGTACCCATATAATCATCATCATGTCCATTGTGGTTAACAGGTTCCACTCTGGGTGATGTGGAAGCTTTTGAGTCCTTTTCTTCAGCATTAGAATGCATAAGATCATCAAAGATGAAATCTCCTGAAACTGATTCAGGAACAGCTTTGGTAGAAGGATTTGCAGACTCTTCAAAGATGACATTGATAGATTCATCTATCACCTTTATTTTGGAGTTGTATACTCTGTAGGCTTTAGAAATTGTTGAGTATCCAACAATCACTCATTCATCAGCTTTGGGTTCAAATTTGGCCAGCTGATCCCTTTGGTTCAAGATGAAACAAGGGCATCTAAACACATGGAAATAGCTTATATTAGGCTTTCTCCTTTTGAGTAACTCATAGGGAGTCTTATTGAACCTTTTCAGCCCAAAAAGATGAAGGCAAACCTGATGCACATAGCATAGTCCGAGCAGCTTTTATGAGAATTCTGGTTCTCCTTTCAGCAATCCATTTTCTTGTGGAGTTCTTACAGCTGAAAAGTTTTGAGAGATTCCCTTTTCTTCACAGAAGTCCTCAAGAGTACTATTTTTGAATTCAGTACCATGATCACTTCTAAGCTGCTTGACTTGGGCAGAGTTTAGAACTTTCATCTTCTTAATAAACCTAATAATTTCTTTGGCAGCCTCTCCTTTGGTCTTTAGGTTGATCACCCAAGTGTATCTAGAGAACTCATCAACAATTACTAAGGTGTATCTTCTACCTCCTAGACTTGAGACACTTACAGGTCCAAACAAGTCTACGTGGATTAAGAAGAGAGGTGTATCAATAGAGAAATTATGTTAAGATTTAGAAAATGTTTTTATTTGCTTACCCTTCTCACAAGCTATGCAGAGTTTATCCTTAACATAGGTTATAGAAGATAAACATGTAACTAACTCTTTCTTACAGAGTTTGTTGATATTCTTGAAGTTTAGGTGTGATAGCCTTTTTCTGCCACAACCAGTTGAGGTCTACATTGCTTCTTGAGATGAAACAGATTTCAGTTGTTGGATCAGCAGATTTCATATCTACAACATATACCCCATTCTTTCTTTGTTCACACAGCACAACTTTGCCTAAGGATTCCAATATGTACCCTAGGTGCTCATCAAAATTAACCTTATAGCCAGCATCACACAGTTAGCTAATGCTTACAAGGTTATGTTTTAGCCCAGACACATAGGCTACTCTATTGAAGATTGCAGCACCAGCGTGGAGGGTTCCATATCCTTCTGTGGATCCTTGGACATTGTCACCAAATGTGACCTTTGGGCCTTCTTCAGGCTTAAGATCACTCAGTTGATCTTTGCAACCTGTCATGTGGCCAAAGCAGCCACTATCCAAAAACCAAACCTGGCTTGGTTGTTTAATCTGCAGAGTGACATTGGAAAATATTAGTTCTTAAGGGAACTCATCATAATGTTGAGTTCTCCTTCGTCATCAACATTTGTTGATGGACCACTAAGATCAACACTAATATTTCCAGTTTGGATTGTATCAGCTAAGATACTCTCCTCAATGACACAATTACTTCCAACACTGCTGGTTTTTGCAATGTTGGAGCTAACAGTGTCAGCAGGCATTATGTCCTCAGTTTTAGGACAATCCTTGGCCATGTGAGTCTTCTTTCCACACTAATAACATTTTCTATTTTTGGATTTCTTGAAAGAAGAACTACCAGAAACACATTCTGGTTTGTCTCTGTTGGACTAGTCAACAGGTTTTACGAATGTTTCACTTGTTTTAGACAATCCAACAGGTTTGGTAGAAGGTTCAACAGCAACAGCCTTTCCTGTATACTCTTTCCTCTTTTTGGGAGGACATAGATCAAAAACAGGTAATTTAACTATCTTTTGACCTTCTACAGGTTTGAAAAACTTATTTTCAGTTTTCTCTGTTTGAGCAATGGATTTGCCTTTGCCTTTACTGAAGTGTGATGATCTTTGCTTACTCAAGGTAGTATGATTATCACTTTTGGTTTTAACAGACGATTTTTTTTTCATTTATAACCAGTTTTTCACTATGATATAAAAACTTATTTGAAACCACAGCTGATTTGCTTATAGCATGAGGTTTACTCTTGTTAGATGCAAACTACTTTTCTTATGAAACTTTCTTCTCAAAGTGTTTAGCATTGAATGGAGGAACATGTTTCTTACCATCATCGTTAACATCAGAACCTTCTGGTTGACAGGTTTAGTTGCCAAAGCTGCAGTCTTAACTTGTTTTCCATTCTGTTGTTTATGTTAACTGGTTGAGCACTTAGCACGCTGATTTGATGGAGAACACATTCCATTATCAGTCCTTCCAACCTTTTCACACAAACTGTCAGTGTTTGGAGACCTGACAAACCTATTTGTTGAAATCAGCTTTCCATTTACATTTTGAATGAATGTATTTGGAAGCTCACCAAGACAGGACAAATCTATTTCCAGATTATTTATTTCAACAATTGAAGCTGCTGTATCAAGATCTCCCCCAAGGTATGCTTGGATTTGAGCAGGGATTTGCTCATTGATACATTGACTGACTCTTTTAGCATAATGGCACCAAGAGTCAACAATCTTTTGAAGCATTGAGTGCTTTAAATCTGTTTCTCTCTTTTCCTCTAATAAAATAGTATTGATGTGTTTTACTTCATCAAGTTCAGTATTCAACTTATGAAAACTGTTCAGTTCATCAGATTTTATGTCAATATCAGTGTTTAGCTTAGAGATTTTAGATTTTAAAGCATCATGCTTCTCAATGGCAGCTTTTATATCCACAAGTAAGTAATCAAACATTTTATCTTTTTCCTTAGAGCTGTAACCTCTAAAGTTATGTACCTTATACATCATTGTAGGATTCCAGTTCTCCAGGGAGCTGAGAGCTTCAGCTTCAGCCAGATCTTGTTTGAAGTTACTTGTTGAAGGGGCATTAGTGTTGGCTAAAAGACAGTTGTTGTCTTTTTCATCAGATGATGAATCAGAGTCTTCCCAGTCACATGTTTCAGCCATTAGTCCCTTCTGTTTGTTGGAAGCCACAGAGTCTTCCAACTTTTTCAACTTGGACATGGCCATAAGGGACTTAACCCTGTAGCTATCGTCCTTGTTTGTCTTGTAAGGCTTAGAGGATGAGCCAACAGCCTTAGACACACAGTCAGTAGCTATATGGCATGTTTCGCCACATTTAAAGCACTCAGCCTTGGATTTATCAAATGCCTTTTTTTGGTAGCACCTTATTGAATTATCTGACAAGCATAGCAATCATTTGCTCACCATCAAGTTCAGTAAGATCTTCACAATCATCTTATTCTTCTGACATCACCTCCAATCATCATTAGCCTGTTGATCAGCTTGTGTGAAGACATCACACATCTGATTTACAGGCTGTCTCACACTAGCCATTAAGGTTGCACCTCTCTTTAACATTTCCAAGGCATTTCTCTTTTGTTGCCTTGATTGTTCATCATTTAGCAATGATCCATAGAGGTTAACTAGATCCATGCCTCTGTTAGGTCCTGAATTTCTAAGAATAGTAGAATAATAGTTATATTCCCAGGCAGTATGTCCAAGAACTTATTTACCAGGGTTAGGTTGTCCTTAGTGATCCCAACAGCTTTAAAATCATTGACAATGAAATGAACCTGGTGTAGGTTTCAGTGAGACTCTCCTTGGGTTTTGCAAAAAGCAGTTCATATTGTCTAACAAGATTTTTGTATCCTGTTGTCCAATGTGATGGTGGGACCGTCATAGACAGTTACAAAGTATCCCACATTTCTTTGGTTGTTTTCATTTTCTCAACCTGTTTGAACACATCATCAGGTAAAGAAATGAGAAGGTTGTTCCTGGCTTTTGCATCAAGAGCAACCAGTCTTTTGTCTTCATCGGTCCATTGAGCTTTTGCTTTCTCAATGGTCCTGACCTCAGGAACAACACCTTCAGCAGCAGGAGTAATAGTAGTGACAGATGTAGGAACATATGGACCTTCCATAACTATCTTTGATAGTTGCACATCCAGATTTTCTAAGTAGAGCATCATTCTGCACTTCCAACCAGAGAAGTTTTGATGATTGAATGTTGGGGGTTTTGCCTTAGACCCATTGTCATAATAAGAAGAAGAGTTTGCAGCATTGTTGTCAATGGTGAGAAATGGGATGATTAGAGAGACCTAGAGTTAACACACACTCAAAACTAATCTGAAACCAGTTGTAGGTCCCAACGGCTTTCCCAGGTATGTTCCAGCAGGCTGTTGAGGGGGGTGAATATAGCTGATTAAAATTGCAACACACTTTTTCTCAAAGTTTGTATATATTAACAAGTGTTAATGACAAACTAGTTTGAACTGCCGAATGGTTCAAACAGAGATGACAGAAACAACGGATGAACAACTAATCTAAGACTCACTCAGACTAGTTACAATGAATTTACTCACTAAGAAGATGTACTCACTATTTTACAAGACACATACAGACATCTTAGAAGTAGAACAGCTCAGACACACTAGCACTATTCTATTCTATGTTGAAAGCAGAACTGGCATGCATGAAAACACAATTATTTTTGCACGTTCCGAGCTTGTGAATTTGTCTCTCTTGGTTGTCTCTCATTCCTTAGAAGCTTCCTTTTATACTCACTCACAGAATCCCAGTGAAACATTCTCATTGGATGCAGAGACAGTGGAGTGCCTCTATAAAAAGACAAGATAACTTTTCAGCACATTCTGACAAAATTGAATTTGTCCCTTTGTAGCAGAATCTTTGTCTTTTCCTTTTTGTCTCTGTTGCATGCTGCTTTACCTTAAAGAGTTATGTCAACTTTAATCCTTTCCTCTTCATGTATAGCCATTTTGATATAAGAAATGGTTTTTCACCCATTTTAAATATCCTCTTTGTCTTCATGTATTAGAACAGCTTAGGCAGTGAAAGCAGCTTCTAATTTTCCACTTTGTTTTCGACTTGTAAACTGATCTTTAAGTCTAAGACATTACATGATGACATGGAAACAATTCCATAAAGTGTAAGACCTGTTCACAAAGAACAGGTTCTATTCACAAAGAACAGAACACTTAGTTTGGGTCAAAGTTGTTCAACAGACATGAACAGCATAGACAGTTTATGCCAAACCTGTCCAACAGTTTAGGACAGCTTAAGCAATTTCCCAGGTTACAACTAATGTAACAGGGTAAACAGACTTAGGATGATTTTGAAAATCACTTATCAAGATTCAATAAGGCATTAGAACATCCTTAGATTTTCCTTTAAGTGTATCAAACAGGTTTGATTGAAAATCTACCCCTATGATACCGAACAGGTTTGATTGAGGCCTTTTTGGGCCTTACAGTTGTCGATTCAAGGATTTTAAGGGAAATGGTGCCATTGAATTTGATGGACTGGGATATGTTGTTGATGCTTTGGAGTGGATTACGGAAACTTAAAGGACTTTCTGAATCAGCGACTGTGCTGATAAAGACATGGTCAGATTTGTCACCGCTATGTACACTAAGGATGTTGTTATGTGGTGTAACTCGCTGGTTAATGCTTTAACTCTGGAGAAGGAGTCTGTTATGACTTGGGTTGAGTTCACTAAGCTTTTCATCCAATAGTACTATCCGGCTGACGAGCATCGCCGACTAGAAGCCTAGTTTATGACACTGATGCAAGGAACTAAAATAGTGTCACAATATGTTGTGGAGTTTACGAGGCTATGTTTGTTTGTGCCTCATCAAGTTGATACTAAAGAAAGGAAAGTGACCAGATTTGAGGCTGGTCTAGATTTGGAGATTCGAAGGGTTAGGAGCAATGTCTAATACTCCACATTTGCTGGCTTACTGGAGGGTACCAGAAATGTCAAACAAATACTGATGATGTATGGGTATACGATTGGGTCTGCTTCCGCCTCTGCTAATCCTACTCAGCCCTCTCCGCCAAAAAGTCAACGTGAAGGGGGCTACTGTGGTTCTTCACGATCATCACAGTATTCACCACAACAATCATGCCGTTGACATTATGTCTTCTTCAAACGGGGCTCGTGAATACTCAATTAACATGCAGCTGCAGGACTATAACTGTCGTCTTGCACATTATGGTCGATGCACTAATAGACGTGCTTGCTTTTGTTGTGGAGAGTTGGGACATTACCAAAATGAATGCCCACGAAAATCTGATCCATGCAATAACTATGGTAAGTGGGGGCATTAGAGCCGTAATTGTAGAAAGGAAACTTCAGCTGCTCCGTCCTTACCACGTTCTTCTGGGGGTTCAAGTGGTGGTTCAGTCAACTGCATGAACCAGCCACCAAGGGCACCAGCTCGTGCATTCCAAATTACTTCAGTAAAAGCCAAGGAAAACCCCGAAGTGGTTATGGGTATGTTTTTTATTAATTCTATCCCTGCACGAGTACTGATTGATTCTAGTGCTAATTGGTCATTTGTATCTACGGCTTTTACTCAACAATTATCGATTCCTTTGTCTAAGTTATCTGTTGTGCTTGATATCGAAACTACTACTAACTCTTTAGTTAAGGTAGATCAAGTGTATCGTAATTGTACCTTAGTAATTGAAGATGTAGTCTTCAATCTTGACTTGATATAATAGTCGGAATGGACTGGTTGATTAAGAATGAGGCCTACATAGTATGCCAAAAGAAAATGATAAAGATAACTACTCTGGAGGTGCGAGAGATCTGTATATATGGAGATAGGAGAAGAGGGGATCTGTGTATGGTGACTATTAGTAAGGCCCGAAAGCTAGTTGCTAAGGGTTGTGGGTCATTTTTGGCATATGCTATTGATGCCAAGGCTGAAAAGAAAACTTTGGTCGATGTGCCTGTTGTATCCGATTCCAGGATTGGTTTCTAGAAGACTTGTCTAGTGTGCGACCTGAAAGACAAGTGAAATTTCGTATTGACTTGATTCATGTAGCTGCTCCGATAGCTCATTCTCCTTACCGTCTTGTTCATACTGAAATGCAAGAAATGATTAATCAACTTCAGGAGTTGTTGGATAAGGGCATCATTCGACCGAGTACATCACCATAGGGAGCGCCAGTATTATTTGTAAAGAAGGATGGCACAATGAGAATGTGCATTGATTATCGCGAGCTAAACAAAGTAACTATAAAGAACAAGTATCCGCTGCCGAGCATTGATAATTTGTTTGATCAACTGCATAGGGCTAGTTACTATTCAAAGTTTGATCTATGATCAGGGTACCACCAGTTGAAGGTTCATGAAGAAGACAAACCGAAAACGTCTTTCAAGACTCGTTACGGACACTATGAGTTCCTGGTTATGCCATTTGGGTTGACCAACTCCCCGGCTGCTTTTATGGATCTTATGAATAGGGTTTGTAGACCGATGCTGGATAAATCAGTAATTGTTTTTATAGATGATATCTTGGTATACTCCCAATCTAAAGCCGAACATGCTGTCCATTAAAAAGAACTGCTAGAGTTATTGAGGAAGGAAAAATTGTATGCCAAATTCTCAAAGTGTGAGTTATAGTTGCAACAAATTCAAATTCTGGGGCACGTAATTTCTGGACCTGGGATTTCGGTGGATCCATCTAAAGTGGAAGCGATAAGGAATTGGGTGCCACCCCATACTATTAAAGAAATTAGAAATTTCTTGGGTTTAGCTGAATATTATCGGAGGTTTATAAACGATTTCTCAAAGATTGCGGTCCCTTTGACTGCATTTACTAAAAGGAATGCGTCGTTTGTATGGGAAACTGAGCAACAAGAAGCATTCGAAATTCTAAACAAAACTTTAAGAGAAGCACCGATACTTGCTCTACCAGAGGGTAATGAAGATTTTCTAGTCTATACAGATGCATCAAGACTGGGAGTGGGTGTTATACTGATGCAACAAGGGAAGGTTATTGCTTATGCCTCGAGACAGCTAAAGCAGCATGAGAAAGACCACTCAACTCACGATTTGGAGTTGACTGCTGTTACATTTGCTTTGAAACTATGAAGACACTTTCTGTATGGAACTAGCTGTCAACTATACGCTAATAATAAGAGTTTAAAGTACGTCTTCAGCCAGAAAGAACTTAACATGAGACAGCGTTGGTCAATGGAATTGATTAAGGACTACGATTGTGAAATACTCTACCATTTTGGTAAGAAACAATGTAGTGGCTGATGCTATAAGTCGCAAAGCATATTCCAAAGGCTGTTGTTACGTGATGACTTCTACGATATTGACCTCCATAATTATCGATGATGTTAGAAATGCGCAAAGAGAAACTCTGAAAGAAGAGAATATTGGTGTTGAGGATATAAGGGTGCATAAGAAATTTACGGAATTTGATGAAACTAGCTTGAAAACTATTTACGGAAGGATCTAGGTGCCAAAGTTTTGGGACATGAGAAAGGTGATTATAGAAGAGGCTCATCAATTTAAGTTTTCAGTGCACCCTGGAAGTATAAAGATGTATAACGAATTGAAAGCAGAATTCAATTGGCTGAGATTAAAGAAGGCTATTGGGAGTTTGTCGAACGTTGCAGAACTTGTAGACTAGTTAGAGCTGAGCACCAACAACCATACGGTAGTTTGCAACCGCTTCCCATTCCTGAATGGAAGTGGGAACATATTACCATGGATTTAATTACCAAGTTACCAAAGACTAGGCGTCATCATGATGTTGTTTGGGTTGTTGTGGATAGATTAACTAAGACTGCACATTTTATACCAATTGAAGAAAGTTATTCATTGGAATGATAGGCATATAAGGGAGATTATTTCATGACGTGGAGTTCCAAAGTCTATAATATCGGATCGAGATAGTTGTTTCACCTCCAACTTTTGGTCTGCTTTACAAGAAGGATTAGGTACATGGATTGCAATGAGTACGGCCTATCGTCCGCAAACTGATGGCCAAAGTGAAAGGACCATCCTCACACTCGAAGATATGATGCGATCATGCGTGTTAGATCTTGGAGGTAACTGGGACGACCATCTACCACTGATTGAATTCTCGTACAATAATAGTTATCATGTAACAATCAAGAAAGCACCATTTGAAGCACTATATGGGAGAAGATGTAGGACTCCTATGTGTTGGAGAGAGACTGGAGAAACATCGATTGCTGGGCCGACATTGTTATAGGATACAAACGAGAAGATACAACTTGTGTGACAAAAATTGAAAGCGGCTCAGGATCGCCAGAAATGCTATCATGATAGAAGACACAAACCAATCAGTTTTGAAGTAAATGATTGGGTTATGTGAAAGTATCACCGATGAGGGGTGTTACTCATTTTGTTAAAAGAGGCACGCTGACTCCAAGATTTGTAGGTCCATTTAGAATAACATAAAAAGTTGGAAATCAGTCGTATCGTTTTGAATTACCTAAGGAGATGTCGGTAATACATCTGGTGTTTCATGTGGTAAACCATAGGAAGTCCTTCACTACTGGGAATGAAAACTAGGTCAATCATACCAAGTTGCAGATAGATGAAAGACTCTGATATGTGGAAGAACATGAGTGTGTTTTGGACACTAAGGTCAAGAAGCTAAGGAACAAAGAGATAGAAATGGTGTTGATACGTTGGAAGCATCACAAAGGAGCAAACCACACTTGGGAGACAAAAGCTGGTATGTTAATGAAGTACCCTCATCTGTTCGAATCGAAGTAACTTCGAGGATGAAATTTGAGTGTAGTGGGGCCCATGCTGTAACATCCTAAGATTTAAATTGTTGTAATTTGAGGATATTTAATTTAATTATGTATTTATTGTATTCAAGTAGGATTATTGATAAAAATTTATTTATTCAAAATGTAAAGGTTGATTGTTGGGTTTAAATAATTAAGAAATTTCAGAGTATTGATTTATAATTAAGTATGATGAAACTTAAATATTTGGTGGTGAAAATATAAGAATTGGAACTTCATTTAAAGAAGATATACAAGTGGAGGGACCACTTGTGTAAATAATCAAAAGTAAAGAATAAAAGACTCTTTGAGTCTTTCAAACTCACATTTGCAACTTCCCACCTTCATATCGCACCTAAACACTCTATCAAGAAAATCAACTGAAATTCAAAATATTGAAAGAAAATTCGTAAAAAAGAACGTATATAAGAAGTTAGAGTTATTTGGATGAGTTAAAAATGCAAAATTCATAATTAAAAATCTGAGAAATTTTTGTTGCATGTATGTTTTGATAGTTGAAAAACATCATTTTGAAATCCCTAGAAGCATCAGAAACAAGAAGATTCAACTTAAAACGTATGAAATTTGGAATTTTATGAACTTTAGTGTTCTTGAAGTTTTCTTCACTTTTGGTCAAACCTGGAATGAAATAAGTGTTAAAGATAGGGAAAATGGTCTAGAAACACTAAATATATGTTAATATATCGTTTGAATGGATTGCATGTTAATAAACATAAATTAGGTAAATTTTTTAGTTAAACCTGTAGGCTTCGACTTGCTGAACAGCAGGTCGACTCATTGAATCGGGCAGGATGACTCGGCGAGTCGCCAAGAACATCAAACCAAATAATTCTTCTAAGTGTTAAGACCCGAACTTCAGGTAGGATCGAACTTCGGGTGGGGGACCCGAACGTCGGTTGGGTTTAAATTTCGGGTTATATCTCGGGTATGAGTTAACTTTGGTCGAGGATCTGAACTTCGGACCTCGACTCGACGAGTCAAGGTGGGTGACTCGGCGAGTCGATCCCAGTACAAGTGAACTTCACTTATTGTTTAAGGGACCTGAACTTTTGGACTAAAAACCATAATTTTGAGATAATTTTAACACTATATAAGAACATTTGATGATGGGTTTTTTGGACCTTGTAAAAATCCGAACCTTGGATTTTAATTATGATCTTCGGATGGTGGGTCCGAAGTTGAACACTTTAAGTTGTAAAATTTGATTGAAATTAATGGCAATTAGGCATTGATGGTATTTTCCTATGAATAATGTGACAGGTCTCATGTGGAGCTGCTAAACACACAATAGGGTTATTTGTGATTCCGGTTGAAGGGGCATTAGTGTTGGCTACAAGACAGTTGTTGTCTTTTTCATCAAATGATGAATCAGAGTATTCCCAGTCACATGTTTCAGCCATTAGTCCCCTCTGTTTGTTGGAAGCCACGGAGTCTTCCAACTTTTTCAACTTGGACATGCCCATAAGGGACTTAACCCTGTAGCTATCGTCCTTGTTTGTCTTGTAAGGCTTAGAGGATGAGCCAACAGCTTTAGACACACAGTCAGTAGCTATATGGCATGTTTTGCCACATATAAAGCACTCAGCCTTGGATTTATCAAATGCCTTTTTTTGGTAGCACCTTATTGAATTTTCTGACAAGCATATCAATCATTTGCTCACCATCAAGTTCAGTAAGATCTTCACAATCATCTTCTTCTTCTGACATCACCTCCAATCATCATCAGCTTGTTGATCAGCTTGTGTGAACACATCACACATCTGATTTACAGGTTGTCTCCCACTAGCCATTAAGGTTGAACCTCTCTTTAACATTTCCAAGGCATTTCTCTTTTGTTGCCTTGATTGTTCATCATTTAGCAATGATCCATAGAGGTTAACTAGATCCATGCCTCTGATAGGTCCTGAATTTCTAAGAATTATAGAATAATAGTTATATTCCCAGGCAGTATGTCCAAAACTTGTTTACCAGGGTTAGGTTGTCCTTAGTGATCCCAACAGCTTTAAAATCATTGACAATGAAATGAACCTCGTGTAGGTTTCAGTGAGACTCTCCTTGGGTTTTGCAAAAAGCAGTTCATATTGTCTAACAAGATTTTTGTATCCTGTTGTCCAATGTGATGGTGGGACCGTCATAGACAGTAAGTATCCCACATTTCTTATGTTGTTTTCATTTTCTCAACCTGTTTAAACACATCATCAGGTAAAGAAATGAGAAGGTTGTTCCTGGGTTTTGAATCAAGAGCAACCAGTCTTTTGTCTTCATCGGTCCATTGAGCTTTTGCTTTCTCAATGGTCCTGACCTCAGGAACAGCACCTTCAGCAGCAGGAGTAATAGTAGTGTCAGATGTAGGAACATATGGACCTTCCATAACTATCTCTGATAATTGCACATCCAGATTTTCTAAGTAGAGCATCATTCTGCACTTCCAACCAGAGAAGTTTTGATGATTGAATGTTGGGGTTTTGCCTTAGACCCATTGTCATAATAAGAAGAAGAGTTTGCAGCATTGTTGTCAATGGTGAGAAATGGGAAGATTAGAGAGACCTAGAGTTAACACACACTCTAAACTAATCTGAAACCAGTTGTAGGTCCCAACGGCTTTCCCACGTATGTTCCAGCAGGCTGTTGAGGGGGTGAATATAGCTGATTAAAATTGCAACACACTTTTTTCTCAAAGTTTGTAAATATTAACAAGTGTTAATGACAAACTAGTTTGAACTTCCGAATGGTCCAAACAGAGATGACAGAAACAACGGATGAACAACTAATCTAAGACTCACTCAGACTAGTTACAATGAATTTACTCACTAAGAAGATGCACTCACTATTTTACAAGACACAGACAAACATCTTAGAAGTAGAACAGCTCAGACACACTGGCACTATTCTATTCTATGTTGAAAGCAGAACTGGCATGCATGAAAACACAAATCTTTTTGCACGTTCTGAGCTTGTGAATTTGTCTCTTTTGGTTGTCTCTCATTCCTTAGAAGCTTCCTTTTATACTCACTCAGAGAATCCCAATGAAACTTTCTCATTGGATGCAGAGATAGTGGAGTGCCTTTATTAAAAGACAAGATAACTTTTCTGCACATCCTGACAAAATTGAATTTGTCCCTTTGTAGCAGAATCTTTGTCTTTTCCTTTTTGTCTCTGTTGCATGCTGCTATACCTTAAAGAGTTATGTCAACTTTAATCCTTTCCTCTTCATGTATAGCCATTTTGATATAAGAAATGGTTTGTCACCCATTTTAAATATCCTCTTTGTCTTCATGTATCAGAACAGCTTAGGCAGTGAAAGCAGCTTCTAATTTTCCACTTTGTCTTCGACTTGTAAAATGATCTTTAAGTCTAAGACTTTACATGATGACATGGAAACAATTCCATAAAGTGTAAGACCTGTTCACAAAGAACAGGTTCTATTCATAAAGAACAGAACGCTTAGTTTGGGTCAAAGTTGTTCAACAGACATGAACAGCGTAGACAGTTTATGCCAAACCTGACCAACAGTTTAGGACAGCTTAAGCAATCTGCCAGGTTACAACTAATGTAACAGGGTAAACAGACTTAGGATGATTTTGAAAATCACTTATCAAGATTCAATAAGGCATTAGAACATCCTTAGATTTTCCTTTAAGTGTATCAAACAGGTTTGATTGAAAATCTACCCCTATGATTCCGAACAGGTTTGATTGAGGCCTTTTTGTGCCTTACAGTTGTCGATTCAAGGATTTTAAGGGAAATGGTGCCATTGAATTTGATGGACTGGGATATGTTGTTGATGCTTTGGAGTGGATTACGGAAACTTAAAGGACTTTCTGAATCAACGACTGTGCTGATAAAGACATGGTCAGATTTGTCACCGCTATGTTCACTAAGGATGTTGTTATGTGGTGTAACTCGATGGTTAATGCTTTAACTCTGGAGAAGGAGTCGGTTATGACTTGGGTTGAATTCACTAAGCTTTTCACCCAATAGTACTATCCGGCTGACGAGCATCGCCGACTAGAAGCCTAGTTTATGACACTGATGCAAGGAACTAAAATAGTGTCACAATATGTTGTGGAGTTTACGAGGCTATGTTTGTTTGTGCCTCATCAGGTTGATACTGAAGAAAGGAAAGTGACCAGATTTGAGGCTGGTCTAGATTTGGAGATTCGAAGGGTTATGAGCAATGTCTAATACCCCACATTTGCTGGCTTACTGGAGGCTACCAGAAATGTCAAACAAATACTGATGATGTATGGGTATACGATTGGGTCTGCTGCCGCCTCTGCTAATCCTACTCAGCCCTCTCTGCCAAAAAGTCGACGTGAAGGGGGCTACTGTGGTTCTTCACGATCATCTCAGTATTCACCACAACAATCATGTCGTTGACATTATGTCTTCTTCAAACGGGGCTCGTGCATACTCAATTAACATGCAGCTGAAGGACTATAACTGTCGTCTTGCACATTATGGTCGATGCACTAATAGACGTGCTTGTTTTTGTTGTGGAGAGTTGGGACATTACCAAAATGAATGCCCACGAAAATCTGATCCATGCAATAACTATGGTAAGTGGGGGCATTACAGCCGTAATTGTAGAAAGGAAACTTCAGCTGCTCCGTCCTTACCACGTTCTTCTGGGGGTTCAAGTGGTGGTTCAGTCAACCGCATGAACCAGCCACCAAGGGCACCAGCTCGTGCATTCCAAATTACTTCGGCAAAAGCCAAGGAAAACCCCGAAGTGGTTACGAGTATGTTTTTTATTAATTCTATCCCTGCACGAGTACTGATTGATTCTAGTGCTAATTGGTCATTTGTATCTATGGCTTTTACTCAACAATTATCGATGCCTTTGTCTAAGTTATCTGTTGTGCTTGATATCGAAACTACTACTAACACTTTAGTTAAGGTAGATCAAGTGTATCGTAATTGTACCTTAGTAATTGAAGATGTAGTCTTCAATCTTGACTTGATTCCAATAGAGTTCGGTGAATTTGATGTAATAGTCGGAATGGACTGGTTGATTAAGAATGAGGCCAACATAGTATGCCAGAAGAGAATGATAAAGATAACTACTCTGGAGGGACGAGAGATTTGTATATATGGAGATAGGAGAAGAGGGTATCTGTGTATGGTGACTATTAATAAGGCTCGAAAGCTGTTTGCTAAGGGTTGTGAGTCATTTTTGGCATATGCTATTGATGCCAAGGCTGAAAAGAAAACTTTGGTCGATGTGCCTGTTGTATCTGATTCCCGGATTTGTTTCTAGAAGACTTGTCTAGTGTGCTACCTGAAAGACAAGTGGAATTTCGTATTGACTTGATTCATGTAGCTGCTCCGATAGCTCATTCTCCTTACCGTCTTGTTCATACTGAAATGCAAGAAATGATTAATCAACTTCAGGAGTTGTTGGATAAGGGCATCATTCGACCGAGTACA
The DNA here is from genome assembly GCA_020465985.1 of Centrapalus pauciflorus. Classification (NCBI taxonomy): domain Eukaryota; kingdom Viridiplantae; phylum Streptophyta; class Magnoliopsida; order Asterales; family Asteraceae; genus Centrapalus; species Centrapalus pauciflorus. The sequence goes on from JAANYP010001175.1 coordinate 208,988, forward strand.
TCACCATAGGGAGAGCCAGTATTATTTGTAAAGAAGGATGGCACAATGAGAATGTGCATTGATTATCGCGAGCTAAACAAAGTAACTATAAAGAACAAGAACCGCTGCCGAGAATTGATAATTTGTTTGATCAACTGCATAGGGCTAGTTACTATTCAAAGTTTCATCTACGATCAGGGTACCACCAGTTGAAGGTTCATGAAGAAGACAAACCGAAAACGTCTTTCAGGACTCGTTACGGACACTAGGAGTTCCTGGTTATGCCATTTGGGTTGACCAACTCCCCGACTGCTTTTATGAATCTTATGAATAGGGTTTCTAGACCGATGCTGGATAAATCAGTAATTGTTTTTATAGATGATATCTTGGTATACTCCCAATATGAAGCCGAACATGCTGTCCATTAAAAAGAACTGCTAGAGTTATTGAGGAAGGAAAAATTGTATGCCAAATTCTCAAAGTGTGAGTTATAGTTGCAACAAATTCAATTTCTGGGGCACGTAATTTCTGGACCTGGGATTTCGGTGGATCCATCTAAAGTGGAAGCGATAAGGAATTGGGTGCCACCCCATACTACTAAAGAAATTAGAAATTTCTTGGGTTTAGCTGAATATTATAGGAGGTTTATAAACGATTTCTCAAAGATTGCAGTCCCTTTGACTGCATTTACGAAAAAGAATGCATCGTTTGTATGGGAAACTGAGCAACAAGAAGCATTCGAAATTCTAAAGAAAACTTTAAGAGAAGCACTGATACTTGCTCTACCATAGGGTAATGAAGATTTTCTAGTCTATACAGATGCATCAAGACTGGGAGTGGGTGTTATACTGATGCAACAAGGGAAGGTTATTGCTTATGCCTCGAGACAGCTAAAGCAGCATGAGAAAGACCACTCAACTCATGATTTGGAGTTAACTGCTGTTACGTTTGCTTTGAAACTATGAAGACAATTTCTGTATGGAACTAGGTGTCAATTGTACGCTAATAATAAGAGTTTAAAGTACATCTTCATCCAGAAAGAACTTAACATGATACAACGTTGGTCAATGGAATTGATTAAGGACTATGATTGAGAAATACTCTACCATTTTGGTAAGAAACAATGTAGTGGCTGATGCTATAAGTCGCAGAGCATATTCCAAAGACTGTTGTTACGTGATGACTTCTACGATATTGACCTCCATAATTATCAATGATGTTAGAAATGCGCAAAGAGAAACTCTGAAATAAGAGAATATTGGTGTTGAGGATATAAGGGTGCAGAAGAAATTTACGGAATTTGATGAAATTAGCTTGAAAACTATTTACGGAAGGATCTGGGTGCCAAAGTTTTGGGACATGAGAAAGGTGATTATAGAAGAGGCTCATCAATTTAAGTTTTCAATGCACCCTAGAAGTATAAAGATGTATAACGAATTGAAAGCAGATTTCTGTTGGCTGAGATTAAAGAAGGCTATTGGGAGTTTGTCGAACGTTGTAGAACTTGTAGACTAGTTAAAGCTGAGCACCAACAACCATACGGTAGTTTGCAACCGCTTCCCATTCCTGAATGGAAGTGGGAACATATTACCATGGATTTAATTACCAAGTTACCAAAGACTAGGCGTCAACATGATGTTGTTTGGGTTGTTGTGGATAGATTAACTAAGACTGCACATTTTATACCAATTCGAGAAAGTTATTCATTGGAATGAATGGCATATAAGAGAGATTATTTCACGACATGGAATTCCAAAGTCTATAATATCGGATCGAGATAGTTGTTCCACCTCCAACTTTTGGTCTGCTTTACAAGAAGGATTAGGTATATGGATTGCAATGAGTACGGCCTATAGTCCGCAAACTGATGGCCAAAGTGAAAGGACCATCCTCACACTCGAAGATATGATGCTATCATGCGTGTTAGATCTTGGAGGTAACTGGGACGACCATCTACCACTGATTGAATTCTCGTACAATAATAGTTATCATGCAACAATCAAGAAAGCACCATTTGAAGCACTATATGGGAGAAGATGTAGGACTCCTATGTGTTGGAGAGAGACTGGAGAAACCTCGATTGCTGGGTCGACGTTGTTACAGGATACAAACGAGAAGATACAACTTGTGCGACAAAACATGAAAGCGGCTCAGGATCGCCAGAAATGCTATCATGATAGAAGACACAAACCAATCAGTTTTGAAGTAAATGATTGGGTTATGTGAAAGTATCACCGATGAGGGGTGTTACTCATTTTGTTAAAAGAGGCACGCTGACTCCAAGATTTGTAGGTCCATTTAGAATAACATAAAAAGTTGGAAATCAGTCGTATCGTTTTGAATTACCTAAGGAGATGTCGGTAATACATCTGGTGTTTCATGTGGTAAACCATAGGAAGTCCTTCACTACTGGGAATGAAAACTAGGTCAATCATACCAAGTTGCAGATAGATGAAAGACTCTGATATGTGGAAGAACATGAGTGTGTTTTGGACACTAAGGTCAAGAAGCTAAGGAACAAAGAGATAGAAATGGTGTTGATACGTTGGAAGCATCACAAAGGAGCAAACCACACTTGGGAGACAAAAGCTGGTATGTTAATGAAGTACCCTCATCTGTTCGAATCGAAGTAACTTCGAGGATGAAGTTTGAGTGTAGTGGGGCCCATGCTGTAACATCCTAAGATTTAAATTGTTGTAATTTGAGGATATTTAATTTAATTATGTATTTATTGTATTCAAGTAGGATTATTGATAAAAATTTATTTATTCACAATGTAAAAGTTGATTGTTGGGTTTAAATAATTAAGAAATTTCAGAGTATTAATTTATAATTAAGTATGATGAAACTTAAATATTTGGTGGTGAAAGTATAAGAATTGGAACTTCATTTAAAGAAGATATACAAGTGGAGGGACCACTTGTGTAAATAATCAAAAGTAAAGAATAAAAGACTCTTTGAGTCTTTCAAACTCACATATGCAACTTCCCACCTTCATATCGCACCTAAACACTCTATCAAGAAAATCAACTGAAATTCAAAATATTGGAAGAAAATTCGTAAAAAAGAACGGATATAAGAAGTTAGAGTTATTTGGATGAGTTAAAAATGCAAAATTCATAATTAAAAATCTGAGAAATTTTTGTTGCATGTATGTTTTGATAGTTGAAAAACATCATTTTGAAATCCCTAGAAGCATCAGAAACAAGAAGATTCAACTTAAAACGTATGAAATTTGGAATTTTATGAACTTTAGTGTTCTTGAAGTTTTCTTCACTTTTGGTCAAACCTGGAATGAAATAAGTGTTAAAGATAGGGAAAATGGTCTAGAAACACTAAATATATGTTAATATATCGTTTAAATGGATTGCATGTTAATAAACATAAATTAGGTAAATTTTTTAGTTAAACATGTAGGCTTCGACTTGCTGAACAGCAGGTCGACTCATCGAGTCGGGCAGGATGACTCGGCGAGTCTCCATGAACATCAAACCAAATAATTCTTCTAAGTGTTAAGACCCGAACTTCAGGTAGGATCGAACTTCGGGTGGGGGACCCGAACGTCGGTTGGGTTTAAATTTCGGGTTATATCTCGGGTATGAGTTAACTTTGGTCGAGGATCTGAACTTCGGACCTCGACTCGACGAGTCAAGGTGGGTGACTCGGCGAGTCGATCCCAGTACAAGTGAACTTCACTTATTGTTTAAGGGACCTGAACTTTTGGACTAAAAACCATAATTTTTGAGATAATTTTAACACTATATAAGAACATTTGATGATGGGTTTTTTGGACCTAGTAAAAATCCGTACCTTGGATTTTAATTATGATCTTCGGATGGTGGGTCCGAAGTTGAACACTTTAAGTTGTAAAATTTGATTGAAATTAATGGCAATTAGGCATTGATGGTATTTTCCTATGAATAATGTGACAGGTCTCATGTGGAGCTGCTAAACACACAATAGGGTTATTTGTGATTCCGGTTGAAAGGGCATTAGTGTTGGCTACAAGACAGTTGTTGTCTTTTTCATCAAATGATGAATCAGAGTCTTCCCAGTCACATGTTTCAGCCATAGTCCCCTCTGTTTGTTGGAAGCCACGGAGTCTTCCAACTTTTTCAACTTGGACATGCCCATAAGGGACTTAACCCTGTAGCTATCGTCCTTGTTTGTCTTGTAAGGCTTAGAGGATGAGCCAACAGCTTTAGACACACAGTCAGTAGCTATATGGCATGTTTTGCCACATTTAAAGCACTCAGCCTTGGATTTATCAAATGCCTTTTTTTGGTAGCACCTTATTGAATTTTCTGACAAGCATAGCAATCATTTGCTCACCATCAAGTTCAGTAAGATCTTCACAATCATCTTCTTCTTCTGACATCACCTCCAATCATCATCAGCTTGTTGATCAGCTTGTGTGAACACATCACACATCTGATTTACAGGTTGTCTCCCATTAGCCATTAAGGTTGCACCTCTCTTTAACATTTACAAGGCATTTCTCTTTTGTTGCCTTGATTGTTCATCATTTAGCAATGATCCATAGAGGTTAACTAGATCCATGCCTCTGATAGGTCCTGAATTTCTAAGAATAGTAGAATAATAGTTATATTCCCAGGCAGTATGTCAGAAACTTGTTTACCAGGGTTAGGTTGTCCTTAGTGATCCCAACAGCTTTAAAATCATTGACAATGAAATGAACCTGGTGTAGGTTTCAGTGAGACTCTCCTTGGGTTTTGCAAAAAGCAGTTCATATTGTCTAACAAGATTTTTGTATCCTGTTGTCCAATGTGATGGTGGGACCGTCATAGACAGTACACAAAGTATCCCACATATCTTATGTTGTTTTCATTTTCTCAACCTGTTTAAACACATCATCAGGTAAAGAAATGAGAAGGTTGTTCCTGGGTTTTGCATCAAGAGCAACCAGTCTTTTGTCTTCATCGGTCCATTGAGCTTTTGCTTTCTTAATGGTCCTGACCTCAGGAACAGCACCTTCAGCAGCAGGAGTAATAGTAGTGACAGATGTAGGAACATATGGACCTTCCATAACTATCTCTGATAATTGCACATCCAGATTTTCTAAGTAGAGCATCATTCTGCACTTCCAACCAGAGAAGTTTTGATGATTGAATGTTGGGGTTTTGCCTTAGACCCATTGTCATAATAAGAAGAAGAGTTTGCAGCATTCTTGTCAATGGTGAGAAATGGGAAGATTAGAGAGACCTAGAGTTAACACACACTCTAAACTAATCTGAAACCAGTTGTAGGTCCCAACGGCTTTCCCACGTATGTTCCAGCAGGCTGTTGAGGGGGTGAATATAGCTGATTAAAATTGCAACACACTTTTTCTCAAAGTTTGTAAATATTAACAAGTGTTAATGACAAACTAGTTTGAACTGCCGAATGGTCCAAATAGAGATGACAGAAACAACGGATGAACAACTAATCTAAGACTCACTCAGACTAGTTACAATGAATTTACTCTTAGAAGTAGAACAGCTCAGACACACTGGCACTATTCTATTCTATGTTGAAAGTAGAACTGGCATGCATGAAAACACAATTCTTTTTGCACGTTCTGAGCTTGTGAATTTGTCTCTTTTGGTTGTCTCTCATTCCTTAGAAGCTTCCTTTTATACTCACTCAGAGAATCCCAATGAAACTTTCTCATTGGATGCAGAGATAGTGGAGTGCCTTTATAAAAAGACAAGATAACTTTTCTGCACATCCTGACAAAATTGAATTTGTCCCTTTGTAGCAGAATCTTTGTCTTTTCCTTTTTGTCTCTGTTGCATGCTGCTTTATCTTAAAGAGTTATGTCAACTTTAATCCTTTCCTCTTCATGTATAGCCATTTTGATATAAGAAATGGTTTGTCACCCATTTTAAATATCCTCTTTGTCTTCATGTATCAGAACAGCTTAGGCAGTGAAAGCAGCTTCTAATTTTCCACTTTGTCTTCGACTTGTAAACTGATCTTTAAGTCTAAGACTTTACATGATGACATGGAAACAATTCCATAAAGTGTAAGACCTGTTCACAAAGAACATGTTCTATTCATAAAGAACAGAACACTTAGTTTGGGTCAAAGTTGTTCAACAGACATGAACAGCGTAGACAGTTTATGCCAAACCTGACCAACAGTTTAGGACAGCTTAAGCAATCTACCAGGTTACAACTAATGTAACAGGGTAAACAGACTTAGGATGATTTTGAAAATCACTTATCAAGATTCAATAAGGCATTAGAACATCCTTAGATTTTCCTTTAAGTGTATCAAACAGGTTTGATTGAAAATCTACCCCTATGATACCGAACAGGTTTGATTGAGGCCTTTTTGTGCCTTACAGTTGTCGATTCAAGGATTTTAAGGGAAATGGTGCCATTGAATTTGATGGACTGGGATATTTTGTTGATGCTTTGGAGTAGATTACGGAAACTTAAAGGACTTTCTGAATCAACGACTGTGCTGATAAAGACATGGTCAGATTTGTCACCGCTATGTTCACTAAGGATGTTGTTATGTGGTGTAACTCGATGGTTAATGCTTTAACTTTGGAGAAGGACTCTGTTATGACTTGGGTTGAATTAACTAAGCTTTTCACCCAATAGTACTATCCGGCTGACGAGCATCACCGACTAGAAGCCTAGTTTATGACACTGATGCAAGGAACTAAAATAGTGTCACAATATCTTGTGGAGTTTACGAGGCTATGTTTGTTTGTGCCTCATCATGTTGATACTGAAGAAAGGAAAGTGACCAGATTTGAGGCTGGTCTAGATTTGGAGATTCGAAGGGTTATGAGCAATGTCTAATACCCCACATTTGTTGGTTACTGGAGGCTACCAGAAATGTCAAACAAATACTGATGATGTATGGGTATACGATTGGGTCTGCTGCCGCCTCTGCTAATCCAACTCAGCCCTCTCCGCCAAAAAGTCAACGTGAAGGGTGCTACTGTGGTTCTTCACGATCATCTCAGTATTCACCACAACAATCATGTCGTCGACATTATGTCTTCTTCAAACGGGGCTCGTCCATACTCAATTAACATGCAGCTGCAAGACTATAACTGTCGTCTTGCACATTATGGTCGATGCACTAATACACGTGCTTGTTTTTGTTGTGGAGAGTTGGGACATTACCAAAATGAATGCCCACGAAAATCTGATCCATGCAATAACTATGCTAAGTGGGGGCATTACAGCCGTAATTGTAGAAAGGAAACTTCAGCTGCTCCGTCCTTACCACGTTCTTCTGGGGGTTCAAGTTGTGGTTCAGTCAACCGCATGAACCAGCCACCAAGGGCACCAGCTCGTGCATTCCAAATTACTTCGGTAAAAGCCAAGGAAAACCTCGAAGTGGTTACAGGTATGTTTTTTATTAATTCTATCCCTGCACGAGTACTGATTGATTCTAGTGCTAATTGGTCATTTGTATCTATGGCTTTTACTCAACAATTATCGATGCCTTTGTCTAAGTGATCTGTTGTGCTTGATATCGAAACTACTACTAACACTTTAGTTAAGGTAGATCAAGTGTATCGTAATTGTACCTTAGTAATTGAAGATGTAGTCTTCAATCTTGACTTGATTCCAATAGAGTTCGGCGAATTTGATGTAATAGTCGGAATGGACTGGTTGATTAAGAATGAGGCCAACATAGTATGCTAGAAGAGAATGATAAAGATAACTACTCTGGAGGGGCGAGAGATCTGTATATATGGAGATAGGAGAAGAGGGTATCTGTGTATGGTGACTATTAATAAGGCTCGAAAGCTGGTTGCTAAGGTTTGTGAGTCATTTTTGGCATATGCTATTGATGCCAAGGCTGAAAAGAAAACTTTGGTCGATGTGCCTGTTGTATCCGATTCCCGGATTTGTTTCTAGAAGACTTGTCTAGTGTGCTACCTGAAAGACAAGTGGAATTTCGTATTGACTTGATTCATGTAGTTGCTCCGATAGCTCATTCTCCTTACCGTCTTGTTCATACTGAAATGCAAGAAATGATTAATCAACTTCAGGAGTTGTTGGATAAGGGCATCATTCGACCGAGTACATCACCATAGGGAGCGCCAGTATTATTTGTAAAGAAGGATGGCACAATGAGAATGGGCATTGATTATCGCGAGCTAAACAAAGTAACTATAAAGAACAAGTATCCGCTGCCGAGAATTGATAATTTGTTTGATCAACTGCATAGGGCTAGTTACTATTCAAAGTTTGATCTACGATTAGGGTACCACCAGTTGAAGGTTCATGAAGAAGACAAACCGAAAACGTCTTTCAGGACTCGTTACGGACACTATGAGTTCCTGGTTATGCCATTTGGGTTGACCAACTCCCCGACTGCTTTTATGGATCTTATGAATAGGGTTTCTAGACCGATGCTGGATAAATCAGTAATTGTTTTTATAGATGATATCTTGGTATACTCCCAATCTGAAGCCGAACATGTTGTCCATTTGAAAGAACTGCTAGAGTTATTGAGGAAGGAAAAATTGTATGCCAAATTCTCAAAGTGTGAGTTATAGTTGCAACAAATTCAATTTCTGGGGCACGTAATTTCTGGACCTGGGATTTCGGTGGATCCATCTAAAGTGGAAGCGATAAGGAATTGGGTGCCACCCCATACTACTAAAGAAATTAGAAGTTTCTTGGGTTTAGCTGAATATTATCGGAGGTTTATAAACGATTTCTCAAAGATTGCAGTCCCTTTGACTGCATTTACGAAAAAGAATGCGTCGTTTGTATGGGAAACTGAGCAACAAGAAGCATTCGAAATTCTAAAGAAAACTTTAAGAGAAGCACCGATACTTGCTCTAGCATAGGGTAATGAAGATTTTCTAGTCTATACAGATGCATCAAGACTGGGAGTGGGTGTTATACTGATGCAACAGGGGAAGGTTATTGCTTATGCCTCGAGACAGCTAAAGCAGCATGAGAAAGACCACTCAACTCATGATTTGGAGTTGACTGCTTTTACGTTTGCTTTGAAACTATGAAGACACTTTCTGTATGGAACTAGGTGTCAACTGTACGCTAATAATAAGAGTTTAAAGTACATCTTCAGCCAGAAAGAACTTAACATGATACAACGTTGGTCAATGGAATTGATTAAGGACTATGATTGAGAAATACTCTACCATTTTGGTATGAAACAATGTAGTGGCTGATGCTATAAGTCGCAAAGCATATTCCAAGGACTGTTGTTACGTGATGACTTCTACGATATTCACCTCCATAATTATCAATGATGTTAGAAATGCGCAAAGAGAAACTCTGAAATAAGAGAATATTGGTGTTGAGGATATAAGGGTGCAGAAGAAATTTACGGAATTTGATGAAATTAGCTTGAAAACTATTTACGGAAGGATCTGGGTGCCAAAGTTTTGGGACATGAGAAAGGTGATTATAGAAGAGGCTCATCAATTTAAGTTTTCAATGCACCCTAGAAGTATAAAGATGTATAACGAATTGAAAGCAGATTTCTGTTGGCTGAGATTAAAGAAGGCTATTGGGAGTTTGTCGAACGTTGCAGAACTTGTAGACTAGTTAAAGCTGAGCACCAACAACCATACGGTAGTTTGCAACCGCTTCCCATTCCTGAATGGAAGTGTATTACCATGGATTTAATTACCAAGTTACCAAAGACTAGGCGTCAACATGATGTTGTTTGGGTTGTTGTGGATAGATTAACTAAGACTGCACATTTTATACCAATTCGAGAAAGTTATTCATTGGAATGAATGGCATATAAGAGAGATTATTTCACGACATGGAATTCCAAAGTCTATAATATCGGATCGAGATAGTTGTTTCACCTCCAACTTTTGGTCTGCTTTACAAGAAGGATTTGGTATATGGATTGCAATGAGTACGGCCTATAGTCCGCAAACTGATGGCCAAAGTGAAAGGACCATCCTCACACTCGAAGATATGATGCTATCATGCGTGTTAGATCTTGGAGGTAACTGGGTCGACCATCTACCACTGATTGAATTCTCGTACAATAATAGTTATCGTGTAACAATCAAGAAAGCACCATTTGAAGCACTATATGGGAGAAGATGTAGGACTCCTATGTGTTGGAGAGAGACAGGAGAAACATCGATTGTTGGGCCGACATTGTTACAGGATACAAACAAGAAGATACAACTTGTGCGACAAAACATGAAAGCGGCTCAGGATCGCCAGAAATGCTATCATGATAGAAGACACAAACCAATCAGTTTTGAAGTAAATGATTGGGTTATGTGAAAGTATCACTGATGAGGGGTGTTACTCATTTTGTTAAAAGAGGCACGCTGGCTCCAAGATTTGTAGGTCCATTTAGAAAAACATAAAAAGTTGGAAATCAGTCGTATCGTTTTGAATTACTTAAGGAGATGTCGGTAATACATCTGGTGTTTCATGTGGTAAACCATAGGAAGTCCTTCACTACTGGGAATGAAAACTAGGTCAATCATACCAAGTTGCAGATAGATGAAAGACTCTGATATGTGGAAGAACGTGAGTGTGTTTTGGACACTAAGGTCAAGAAGCTAAGGAACAAAGGGATAGAAATGGTGTTGATACGTTGGAAGCATCACCAAGGAGCAAACCACACTTGGGAGACAAAAGCTGGTATGTTAATGAAGTACCCTCGTCTGTTCGAATCGAAGTAACTTCGAGGATGAAGTTTGAGTGTAGTGGGGCCCATGCTGTAACATCCTAAGATTTAAATTGTTGTAATTTGAGGATATTTAATTTAATTATGTATTTATTGTATTCAAGTAGGATTATTGATAAAAATTTATTTATTCAAAATGTAAAAGTTGATTGTTGGGTTTAAATAATTAAGAAATTTCAGAGTATTGATTTATAATTAAGTATGATGAAACTTAAATATTTGGTGGTGAAAATATAAGAATTGGAACTTCATTTAAAGAAGATATACAAGTGGAGGGACCACTTGTGTAAATAATCAAAAGTAAAGAATAAAAGACTCTTTGAGTCTTTCAAACTCACATTTGCAACTTCCCACCTTCATATCGCACCTAAACACTCTATCAAGAAAATCAACTGAAATTCAAAATATTGGAAGAAAATTCGTAAAAAAGAAAGGATATAAGAAGTTAGAGTTATTTGGATGAGTTAAAAATGCAAAATTCATAAAAATCTGAGAAATTTTTGTTGCTTGTATGTTTTGATAGTTGAAAACCATCATTTTGAAATCCCTAGAAGCATCAGAAACAAGAAGATTCAACTTAAAACGTAAGAAATCTAGAATTTTATGAACTTTAGTGTTCTTGATGTTTTCTTCACTTTTGGTCAAATCTGGAATGAAATAAGTGTTAAAGATAGGAAAAATGGTCTAGAAACACTAAATGTATGTTAATATATCGTTTGAATGGATTGCATGTTAATAAACATAAATTAGGTAAATTTTTGAGTTAAACCCGTAGGCTTCGACTTGCTGAACAGCAGGTCGACTCATCGAGTCGGGCAGGATGACTCGGCGAGACGCCAAGAACATCAAACCAAATAATTCTTCTAAGTGTTAAGACCCGAACATCAGGTAGGATCGAACTTCGGGTGGGGGACCCGAACGTCGGTTGGGTTTAAATTTCGGGTTATATCTCGGGTATGAGTTAACTTTGGTCAAGGATCTGAACTTCGGACCTCGACTCGACGAGTCAAGGTGGGTGACTCGGCGAGTCGATCCCAGTACAAGTGAACTTCAGTTATTGCTTAAGGGACCTGAACTTTTAGACTAAAAACCATAATTTTGAGATAATTTTAACACTATATAAGAACATTTGATGATGGGTTTTTTGGACCTAGTAAAAATCCGAACCTTGGATTTTAATTATGATCTTCGGATGGTGGGTCCGAAGTTGAACACTTTAACTTGTAAAATTTGATTGAAATTAATGGCAATTAGGCATTGATGGTATTTTCCTATGAATAATGTGACAGGTCCCATGTGGCGTTGCTAAACACACAATAGGGTTATTTGTGATTCCGGCTGAAAGGCTGAGGAGAAATAATATAAATTTGAAGCTTAATATCGTACCCACTGTAAGTATTAAGGATTGTATATGTCTACATTTGTTTTATGCTAGGTGTTATTCATCGAGGCATGTTAATTCTTATTCTTTTGGCACTATACTAACTTGAGTTTATTTTGTTGCACATTGTCGCTTGTTTACATGTTATTACATGTTCCGTGTTCTTTGTTGTGCATCAACGTGATGGGCTGTCGAGCAAAAACTGGTAAATTGATGCTACCGAGGCTATATGACCTGGAGTTGATCCCTCTATGGTCCCGAAGGGCAGGTGTAGCATCCCTGATGGTAACTTTCGCCTCATATGAATGTGTTATTCCGTGCAATGGCACTGTGGAATTGCGTGCTCATATGTGTTTCCCTACTTCATGTACGAAGGGGTGCACAGCGTTTGTCGCTGGTGTTTCTCATTATGTGTTGCATAAAAACTTGTAGAATATATAATCTATGTACTCACTAAACATTGCTTATCCTTTAGTTGTTGACATTTTTCAGGAAAAAGGTAAATCCGCTGCTGGACCTTCTAGCTAGATCAAATCTTGAAGTAGTTGAGGATCACTACTACTCAATCGATAACTAAAGAAGATTCCATTGGAATCCTTGGGATGGTTGTAATAAATTTTAAGTATGTAGACTTAAAACGGAACCTTGTAGCAACGTAACGTGTTTGACTTTAATTACATTTATGTATTATTTCAATTTCCTGTGATGTACTAGGTATTTCAGATTAATGGTTAATTATGGGTTGTATGTTTAATCCTGGGTGATATGTTGGTGGTTATTGTGACAAGGGTGTCACACTATTTCAGGCCGACCCAAAAGAATCACACCTTACTGCGGTTAAATGCATCTTACGTTATCTTATGGGTTCACCCGAACTTGGTCTATGGTATCCAAAGGGAACCAACTTCGATATTACTGCCTTTTCATATGCTGATTTTGCAGGTTACTGAGTAGACCGTTAAAGCAAATCAGGGGAGATCTAGTTTTTGGGTGACAGACCGGTGAGTTGGTCTTCTAAAAAGCAAAATTGTGTATCCACATCCACAACCGAAGTTAAGTACGTAGCATCTGCAAGTTGTTGCTCTCGGTTGCAATGGATGAGAACACAGTTCCGTGATTATGGATTTTCACTCACCAACATCCCAATATACTGTGACTCCCAAAGTGCAATTGTTATATCTTGCAATCTCGTGCAACACTTGCGAACAAAACACATAGACATCATGTATCACTTCATTAAAGACCACGTAAAAAAAGGGACAATAGAATAGTATTTTGTAGGCGCAGAATTTCAACTTGTTTTATATTTACTAAGGCTCTAGACGAACCTCGTTAAATCCCCCCTCTAGTCGAATCTCAGATATCCTTTAAATAATTCTGTTTCAAGCAATTGTCATAATTTCTTGAAATTCCTTTATTTATAAAAATCTGTCACGTCAATTCAAAGGAAGTGCCACAAAATTATTTTCAGTGTCCGTTTATCTATGTATGTCTTCAATGTTGGTGAACCTGACAACTGCTATGTGAAATGTTTATTTGGAGTGGGACGCTTAAAATATCCAATTTTGTTGGGTTTTCTCAATTCTATCGGGCTCTGGGTTCACTTCAAAAGGATAATTGTTTATTTGAGGGGAGTATCTCTTTCACTACAAGCTAGCACAAAATTTTAAATCAATCTTAAGAATTCACGCTTCTTGGGGAGAAATGATGAATTGTATTTACAATATATTTTACTTCATTTATTGTTGTCTTAATTAGAAAAACCTGAAAAAGTACAAAAAAAAATTATTCAAGTCTTTCTTTTGGTTCTAATTTGAAAAATCAGAAAATCACAAAAAGATTCTAAATTTTGTTTAGTGTTATTTATTTCCTTATCTATTTAGTTTTTTTTTTAAAGAAAAGGGTTTATTATGAAAAAAACCAACATGTTTTCACGTTTTTTGCGTTTTCGTCCCTCCATGTTATTTTTTTCCATAAAATTTCTCAAGTTATTCTTTTCTTATTGGTTTAGTGAAATTTGGACATTAAACCCCGGTTATAATTTGTGAACCGGGTTTTAAAAACCTGAAGAACCGGTTCTAATGTTCAAATTTCACTAAACCAATAAGAAAAGAATAACTTGAGGACTTTTATGGAAAAAAATAATATGGAGGGACGAAAATGCAAAAAAACATGAATACATGTTGGTTTTTTTCATAATAAACCCTAAAGAAAACCACAAAAACATATTATACTTTGGTCCAATTTTATAGTTATTGTTTGTTTAAGTTTAAATTTAGGCCTAATGTCTTCAATTCTTCTTTTGGGCACAAGATACGTGGGTCATCGACTGAACCGGCCCACTGCCCTTCTATAAAAAGAGCGGGGCCGGTCAATGTTGACTCTTCTTCTTCATCTACGTCAAAAACCGCCATTTACTCACTCAAAACACTCTCAAAATCTCCATTTCTATGTGTTTTTCTTGTGGATTCTATCATTTTTCATCTAATCGATCATCAGGTAACACTTTTTTTCTTTTATTTTTCGGTAAATCATGCATTCAATCTGTTTTCAGATTCTTGATATTGTTGACGGTTTTCCCTCTGATTTTCTCTCTTTTAGGTTATTAGAACTTATTTTTAAGTGTTAGTGCATTTATTAAAGTTGTTAGTAATCATATTTAGAGTTCGGATCTGCATTTTTAAGACATTTAGAGAATATGGCAATGTAGTCGTCTGCATGTGCATGAACACATTTAATGTTGTATTCTAAGTCCAACTTCGGGTGCACCCGAAGTTTTGCATGACACACAAACTTCTGGTGTCACATCCGAAGTTCAGTTTCGGATGGTATGCCCAACCGAACTTCGAGCATCCGAAGTTCGATTCATATGCATACACTACTTGTAAATACATCTCTTGCCGTGGACCCCATTCAAACTTCAGGCCACCTGAAGTTCGGTTCATCATAATTGTCTATGTGTTTGTCATGGACCCATCCGAATATATGGCCATCCACAGGTTCGGTTCTTTTACTTATTATTATTTGTCGTGCATAACCCGATCTGAACTTTGGTCCCAACCGAAGTTCGAACAGGGTTCATCCAAACTTCAGGCCTCTAACCGAAGTTAAACACTTGTTTCTTTTTTTTGTTTCTTTCTTGCTTTCCTTGCATATCAAAATTTTTATAAAATAATAATAATAATAATGATAAAGGTTCCTAGTCTTTGCACCATTAGTTCTAGTTAGCAATAGGTGTTTGAGTGAACATATCAAATCTAACATCGGTCTCTTAACGATCAACTTTGGATTTCTTTCAGTAGTATTCCTATACTACTAATAAAAATCTCGATGCTTTAAACAAAATAGATCGGTTCCATCTCACACCTATTTCAGACTACATCACAATGACTTACTTATCTATACAAGTATGCTTAACTAACCCAATCTGCATTCTTACAGAACTCATGGAACAACCAATCACCCTAATCATTCCCCATCCTCCTATCCCGCACAACAACATGGAGCTGCAAGAAGCCACCCTTCTACATCCAGCTCATTATACCGAATTCGCTCCCCACGAGTGGCAGCTTGACCTTTCACTTCTTCGTGAAGAAGCGAAGGATATCACTTTTAATATCCTCAAAGTCCACCCCATCTTTTATTCCCTACCATTTCCATTGTAGAACACATCATCTACCTCCAACAATTTTGGTTCCACATAAAATACGTCAATGAGGCAATCCCTCACTTCGTAAGCAAAATTGATTTTGTTCTCATCCGCCTCAACCTTGAATCCGTCTGTAACATTCTCCGCCTTCCAACTGAACATCACTCCCTCTCAAAATACACCTTTTCCCCCATACCCAAACCCGACCAAATTCTCCCTGAAGTCCAAACCCTCGGATATGACGGCACCCTAACAAAATCGTCCGACTTTAAGACAACGCAAATTCAATCCCACTAGAGTCTTCTTCGATGTCGTGAACCGATGTTTCACCAGGAAACATTCAAGACATGACTCGGCCAGTTCATCTTTATTGAACTCAAAAGGGCGGTCCAGGAGAAAGGGACTAAGACAGAAAGGAAGTTCATCCCCTTTCAACGCTTCCTTCAATTATTCATTCAGTATGCCATGGAGAATGACTAAGACATTCATGAACGGCCAGAAGCAGATTTCTAGAATACAGTGGCGCTTCAAAGGTTTAAACTCCAAAGGGAACTTTCTCAAGTACCTGTGATGGACATTCCTTAGTCCCTTCTACGTCTTGGAGGCTGGAGATCAGAAAAGGTAAGGGCATACTTTAAGGGAGTTTATCCATAAGAGACCCTGTCAGATCCGACAGAGTCAACCACTTCTGCCAGTGAGGAGAGTATGAATGAGGATGAGGGAAAAGAGGTAGAAAGTGATAATATCCAGAGGTCAGGTGAGAGGCAGATGCGCTTGAAAAGGGAGGGAGAAGGGGGTGAGAGGGCAGAGACGGGGGATTTTGAACGGACTGTCTCAGACCCAATGAGGGTTGAGGGTCTGAGAATGAGAGTCGAGGGAGAACCTTCCACCCAAAGCCGGACAAGTCCGAATAAGGCTACCAGTCCAGTAGACGAAGCTAACAACCCCAGCCACTCAGGTTCCTCTCAACAGGAACCTGTTTCATTTCACGAGGAAATACCACACATGTCATCACCCCCTCACTCGGAGGGGGGATATGTTGAAAAGAGTCACCAGCTGCCCCCGGTGACCAACGTTCAATTGACCATTGGCTCTCCCCCACGCCATATCACGTCACCTCGCACCAAAGACGTCTCTATGACGTCTTCTCCAACATCCCAATCTTCTTCCCCAATTGGTGGAGCAGAAATGAAGGATGGAAGTCCTGTAGCGGCCACCACAATGTCGTCCGTGTCAGGCCATCCAGGGGTAACTTTCGAGATGCTAAAGGCGATTCTTCGTGACGCTGGTATTGTCACACGGGCTGACCTTGCAGCCCTTAAGGAAGCGACTGAGGTACAGCACTCCTCCCTTCTCTCTATCTTAAAAGGAAAGGGTGTTACAACTCAGGAGTTGCCACCGGGAACCCCCACAGTCCAATCTACTGCCGCCATCTACGCCTTTCAAGGTCAAATGGCCACCACAGCTGCAATAAACGAGCCAACTAAGCCAGAACCAGAAACTAAACCTGAAATAACCTCAACCCCCACGCTCCTACCACTTCCCAACCGATCCCTAAACACACGTCCCTGAAAATCCGATTATCAATTCGTCCTCTCCTTCAAGTCCAAGAAACAACTCCCTCACAAACCCAACTCAGTAAGAATGAGCCTCGCACGGTAGAATCCTTTCAAGAGTTTACCGAAGAAACAACAAAGAATATTGACGAGTCAGAGCTCTAGTAGGTTCACTAGTTCTCCAAGGGCAAGATACAGAATTTACCACTCGAGGAAAGGGAAAAGCTAAGGCTCGACCACAATGGTCAAGTCTACAAGATGTTGGAAATTCCCCCGGGTGAAATTGAATCTCCTCCGGTGCAGGGTCTCAAGAACATTCTAACGAAGATGAAACCTGAAGAACTTCTTGAACCCTTCTTGGAAGAAAAATTTAAAAGCATCTTTATGAAAAACCCGGGGAAATACAGTAGGAGGCTGCTCATGGAACTCAGTGATATAACCAAAACTGAGCAGGCCGAACACAACCAACTGATGTTACCAGAGACTAGACTGAGATCTCAATACCGGTCTAAGTTGAAGATTGTAAAGATTGTCTCCATTAGCATGTACAAGAGAGCCTGCATCTTCACACTGTCACTGGAAATCATAAGAGAGGATGGGTCTACTCAACAAGTGCATGAGAGTGACTTTCACTTTATGACCCTTGATGATATTGAAACAATGCACGATTAACTGAAAAATAAAGTCAAGAAGGGTCGTTTAAGTTATGTCACTACTTTTGTCGCACTAACTCGCTGCATGAGACCCCATTAACAGTTATGTGCTTAAAGGATTTTCAACTGGCTATTGAGAGCTATTTTGTGAATGTGGGCCTAAAAGCTCCTGACCAAAGCCTATTTAAAATTGACCATCAACCAGCCTTCAGAGTTTTAAAGAAACATGAGTAAGTAGTAATCTTCGAATAAATCTGGACACAAAAGGTTCTTGCGATTCGAGGAGATCTCAAGCTATTCTGACGGAACAATCAGACAAATAAGAGCAGAACTAAATGAAATACTCCGAGAGGATGTAGCCATTAAAATCAGCGAACCTAGAAAAAGGCCTCAAGAAGTTCAAGACATCCGAGACGCAATAGAGCTTCTAAATGAAAGATTACACCTTCGTCAGGTCATCCGCAGGTTTGATGTCATCCTCGGAATTAGAGCTCCGGTTGAGAGAGCTTGCCACCTGCCGTATTGATTGAAAAGGGGAAGTATATTAGATTTATTTAATTTCAATCAAGAGGTTTATTGTGTAATAATTTATATTTAATTTTTTCCATGTAATTGTCTTTTATTTCTATGTAATCTTTCCTTTCAAATACAAAGTTGAGGGGTATGTTGTGTAACCCCCTCAAAGTGGTCCTAGGTATAAAAGCAAGTTTGACCTACGGTTTTGTAACCTTTTCACACTTTTGCAATATGAATATTCTAAAGGAAATCTGGCGGCTGCACATGCTCTTGTTGACTTTCATTGAGTTCAAACATTCTCTTTCTTTTCTTGCATGAATCAGCCTTTTATCCTACAGGAATTTGTGTGACTGCTTAATATATGTTTGGGACCACTACAACACACTGGGTACACCAACCGTTTCCAGGAGCTGAGCCTTTTATGCCCTGGTATGGTTACTCAGGAATACAAGAGAACCGAACGATATATTTGGGGTCTCATTCTCAAATCCAAGTGAATGTAACCTCATCCAACCCGACAATGATCCAGACTGCCATTCGAATGGCACACAACTTAATGGACCAGGTGGTACGTCAAGGGGCAGTGGTGACTAAGAGTGGTGACCACAAATGAAAGTGGGAAGACCGTTCTAGGAGGAATTCAGGGCAACAAACAAAAGAAGCAAGAGACGAACAAGGCCTATGTAGTTGGGTCAGAATCAAAGAAAAGTTACACCGGTAAGAAAAAACCCTACTGCAACAAGTGCAACTATCACCACACGGGACAATGTGGAAATCTGTGTGGGAAGTGTAAAAGACAAGGTCATCTGACGAGGGATTAAAAGATCTCCAACCCCAGAAGGGATGCTTTGAGTGTCGGAACAATGGGCACTTCAGAAAGGATTGCCCGAAGTAGAGGAACGGTGGAGGAGCTCAAGGAAGAGCTTTTGTAATGGGGAGTGGAGAAGACAGACAAAACCCCGACGTGGTCACAGGTACGTTCCTTCTCAAAAATACTTATGCATTCATATTGTTTGATACTGGAACCGATAGTAGTTTTATATCTACTAAGTTTAGCAAGTAGATTAATGCCACTCTTACCCCGTTAGATGCCATTTATGCTATTGAGGTCGCTGATCGTAAGACACATAAAATAAATAACATAAATCGAGGATGCACATTAGAACTAGTAGATCAACCTTTTGAGATAGACTTGATGCATGTGGTCATAGGCATGGATAGATTGTCGAATAACTGTGCGGAAATCCTATGTGACAAAAAGATGGTGCGCATACCCTTAGCCAATAAGAAAGTCCTGACCGTCCAAGGCTAAAGAAGGAACACCAAAGTAAGCATCATCTCCAGCATTAGGACCCTGAAGTGTCTACGAAAGGGATGTCAAGCGATCTTAGTCCACATGACGGAGAAGGAGCCGAAGGAGTAGCGACTCGAAGATATTCCTTTTGTTTGTGATTACCCCAACGTCTTTCTTGAAGATTTACCTGGACTCCAACCAGCAAGGCAAGTCAATTTCTAAATTGACCTAGTGCCTGGTGATGCACTAGTGGCTCGAGCACCATACCGTTTGGCCCCATCAGAAATGCAAGAATTATCCAACCAGCTACATGAGCTCTTCGATAAAGGATTCATCAAACTGAGATCCTCACCTTGGGGAGCATCGATCTTGTTTGTAAAGAAGAAGGATGGAACCTTCAAGATTTGCATCGACTACCGAGAACTAAACAAGCTAACCATAAAGAACCGGTACCCACTGCCAAGAATCAATGACTTGTTTGACTAACTCCAAGGATCAAGCTTCTATTCAAAAATTGACCTGAGGTCTGGATATCATCAGGTTAGAGTTCGTGAGAAGGATATTCTGAAGACAGCCTTCGGGACTCGTTACGGTCGTTACAATTTCCAAATGATGTCGATTGGATTGACCAATGCACAAGCAGTATTCATGGACCTCATGAATTGTGTGTGCAAGCCATATCTAGAAATATTCATGATTATATTCATGGACGACATCTTAATCTACTCACAAAATAAGGAAGAACATGAGCAACACTTGAGGTTGATTTTGAAGTTATTGTAGAAAGAACAAATGTACGCCAAACTATCCAAATGTGACTTTTGGCTAAGAGAAGTGAAATTTCTCGATCAAGTGATTAATAGTGAAGGAATCTAAGTCGACCCCACAATGATTGAAGCTATCAAGAATTGGTCAACTCCTAGAATCCCCATAGAGAGACGCCAGTTTCTACAACTTGCCGGTTGTTATAGACGATTTATCGAAAACTTCTCAACGATAGCCTGTTCTCTGACAGAGCTGACTCGAAAGGACATTAAGTATAATTGGGCAATTATTTGGAGAAAGGATCTCAGTTATTAAATCATAAACTATGTAGCGCGCCTATTTTGTCCTTACTTGAAGGGAATGAGAACTTTGTTGTCTACTGTGATGCTTCACACAATGGTCTGGGATGTTTGTTGATGCAGAATGATAAAGTCATAACTTATGCCTCACGAGAACTCAAGACTCACAAGGTGAATTATACAATGCATCATCAGAGCCTCAGCACATCCTAAACCAGAATGAATTAAATATGTGGCAACACCGATGGATGGAGTTATTGAGTGATTATGATTGTGAGATTCGTTATCACCCGGGAAAGGATAATGTAGTTGCTGACGCCCTGAGTCGAAAGGAATGAGCTAAGCCATTAAGGGTACGAGCCCTAGTCATGACCATTCAACCAAACCTTCCTTCCCTAATTCATGATGCACAAATGAAAGTTGTTAAGGAATAAAATGTGAAAAATGAAGCCCTGAAAGGCATGGATAAACAGTTTAAGATAATAGCTAATAGGAATCGATACTTCATGAACAAAATTTGGTTACCAAACTTTGGAGTAGTAAGAAATCTGGTCATGGATGAAGGACACAAGTCAAGGTATTTCATTCACTCTGGATCCGATAAAATGTATCATGACTCCAAGGAGCTATACTAGTGGCCGAACATGAAGGCCGACATCGCCACATATGTAAGCAAGTGTTTAACATGCTTCAAGGTTAAGGCAGAACATCAGAAAGCATCCGGGTTATTGCAACAGCCAAAAATTCCTCAAGGGAAGTGGGAACGAATAACCATGGACTTCATAACAAAATTGCCAAAGACATCTAGTGGTTATGACACGATTTGGGTAATAGTTGACCGTCTGACGAAATCCGCGCATTTCCTACCAATCAAGGAGACTGACAAAATGAACATGTTGGCTCAAATTTACCTCAAGGAAGTCATCTCGCGACACGAAGTAACCATCTCGATCATTTCAGATAGGATAGCCGATTTACATCCAGATTCTGGCAATCCTTACAACAAGCTTTGGGTACAAACCTAGACATAAGTACCGCATATCACCCTCAGACCAATGGTCAGAGTGAAAGGACGATCCAAACCCTGGAAGATATGTTGCGAGCCTGTGTAATTGATTTTGGGAAAAGTTGGGACACGCATTTACCTTTAGTGGAGTTTTCGTACAACAACAGCTATCACACAAGTCTTAAGTTTGCTCCATTTGAGGCACTGTACGGACGAAAGTGTCGATCACCCCTTTATTGGGCCGAAGTTGGAGACAGTCAAGTCACTGGCCCAGAACCATACTCGAGACAACTGAAAAGATAGTACAGATTCGAAACCGACTAAAAGCTGCCCGCGATCGTCAAAAGAGTTATGCAGATGTAAGGTGAATATCCCTGGAATTTCAAGTGGGTGAAAGGGTATCGTTGAAAGTCTCGCCATGGAAGGCCGTAATATGATTTGGGAAACAAGGAAAACTGAATCCTCGTTACATAGGGTCGTTTAAAGTTTTAAAAAGAATTGGTCCTGTAGCCTATCGTCTAGATCTACCCCGGAGCTTACCAGTCTGCACAATACTTTCCATGTATCGAATCTGAAGAAGTTTTTTTCATATAAACCCTCGTTATTCCCTTGGAATAGATTCAGCTATATGATAAACTTTGTTTGTTCGAGGAGCCGGTAGAAATCATGGACCGTGAGTTAAAATATTGAAGCACAGTCGCATACCCACTGCTAAAGTCAGATGGAATTCTAGAATTGGTCCAGAATTCACCTGGGAACGTGAAGATCTGTTTAGACGAAAGTACCCTTACTTATTCTCAAATGTCAAGACCCCTGAGGAAACAAGATAAATTTCGAGACGAAATTCCCTTAACAGGGGAAGAATGTAACAACCGACACCAAATCAGGTTAGCATCCAATGCCTAATTAGAAGTAATTATTATTAAATCAAGATGTTAACAAGTTCATAAGGAATTACCTTACAAAACCAGAAATAATTTCATCAGTGTGATACGATGTAACAATCAAAAATTAAATTAATCGACCTGCGATGTGATAAATTAAATCAACTGAGTTGCATAATTTAATTAGAATTAACAACATTCATTATGCATTAACAATTTCTAAAACTTTAAACATGCGAGACAAGAACGAATTTATTAAACTAGTGTATTCGATTCACCAAATATTTATAGAAATACATAAAATGGTAAATTGTGAAGACCATCCCTTACGGGGCAGTTCTCACGAGTCTAGGTCCCACATCATGCAATACGATATCAATCATAACTAAGATAGAGTAATTAAGTTGCGGAATTATAAATTACAGTACAAAATATTAGGATTAAGTTTAATACAGATTACAGTTTTCAAATTAAACTTATAAAGGGCACAAGTCTAATCTAATTCATGTCATCATATAATCAAGATAAATCTACCCAGACCACCATATTATCATCCTCCAGTTAGTACCAAAAGGGTTTGCTGAGTAGAGGTCTATGAAAACTTCTGTCTTGATCTTGTAAGACCTAAGAACTAGGTCCAGCAGGTGACTTTCCTTTATCTTTTCCTGTAAAAATGTAAATAGTAACTATAAGCAATGCTTAGTGAGTAAATAGATTTTCAAATTAACATGCATTATCAAGCGGATCATAAATTCCAGCGTGATATGTCTTGACTGCCGCTACAGTCCTCATGATTGAGACATAAAAGTCATAGAGTCGGATGATGTTCAAGCCACGCTCACGCTTAAATCGTGGGGATCAGCCACATACTGGGCTAGCTACCAGTAAATCAACATGGCGGAACATCGGAGGATCATTACCAAGTTCAATAGAACAGGTGAAATAGCCAGGTCTAGAACAATAGACCGACGAGGCTAGTCAAGCTGAATCAATATGTCAAAGTATATGCAATGATGAAGCATACGTAATCAAAGCCATGATAGCAGTAATGTCATACAATATCTGAAATGAATAATAAATCTCAAAGTCATATGAAGTGATAAATCAAATAGCTATCATGATCCACTAGGCAACACTGAACCATAGTGTGCACAGGTCTCATTCCAACTGATAATATGAATGTCAAATTAATCTAACATCAACAATATGTCTCAACCGGAAATCTTGCATGTTAAATCTGAATATCTATAACTCACAGGTCTGGGGTCTTTTATCAAGCAGATGTATATATCCATCACCTGAGTTATCTCAGGATTTTATCTTTAAATCTTTATAAATCTGATCTCTGTCAATTCTTTCAAATCAAAGACCTGCTTTTAAATCTTTAAATCAATGTTCAGAAATTAACTGAACCTGTCCAGAATCATATCAATTATTAGCTTTTTGTTTTAAAATCATTATTTTATCTGATTCTGATACTGACAACTCATCTATCTTTCTTTCGTTCATATTCTTTGTTTCATTAAATTCTCAAAAGATCAGTGTGTATATATATATATATATATATATATATATATATATATATATATATATATATATATATATATAATCATTTTTGCTAATTATTTTGTTAATTTATGCGTTGTCCATGTGTTTTATTCAATATATTCGAATTTAAGAAGAGGGTTCGAATTTATGCATTAAAATCGAACATGTACCTAAATTCGAAGGCATGTATTTCGAACATATGCTAAATTCGAATGCATAGTTTCGAACTTATGGTCAAATTCGAATCCTTGATTCGATTTTAGCTATAAACGAGTTTGTTCTTGGCATCTCGAATTTGTTCGTATTTTACAGCTTTTAAACAAACATTTCCAAGTCTAAAATCATGAATATGCTAAGTAATAAGCCTAGGTTCGATATTATACATACTCTAACAAAATCGAGTTAAAACTCAAGCTAAAATAGCTTTAATCGAATGAAAGATGGGAAATTCAAATTTTTCTTCAAAACCGAAAATATGGAAGCTTAAAATGTCGATTCTTACCTCAAAATCGTATGAAATTGCACATGCAATAGCAGATTCGTGTGGTACTCTTCGAGATCCTTCCGATGACGTATAGAACTCGAGATTTGGCCGGTCGGTTTGGGAGAAAAGCTAGAGAGAAGGTCGGTTTTAGAGAGAGAGTAGAGAGAGTGATTTAGGTGTTTAAATGATCTTTATTGAGTTTTTATACTTCCTTTTATCATTTTGTGTAATTAACCCACTTTCACTTTTGTATTTTACATCTTTTAAAATTTTGATCATTTAAATACTTAATAACATTTATATAATTTAATTAAATATATTTCCATTATTTAATTAAATTACAATTCAATTTATGTAATAAAATTACATTATTTGCTCAAAATACAGAAATTAAGTTTAGCTAAAGACTAGGTTGTTACAGAATGGGCTCCACCACGCACAAACTTCGTCCCCGAAGTTAGCTATGTTCGAACAGACTTGGATAAGTAGCTTTCATGACATCTTTAGATTCCCAAGACTGATGCGAACCTTTGTGGTGTTTCCACTGGACGAGCACCATCTGTATCTCTTTGTTTCTAAGCTTTTTGGTCTTCGAGTCCAGAATACATTCTGGCTCTTCAACCACTCGAAGTTTTTCATCAATCTGCAGGTTAACATGTGGTATCTGCACTTTTCTTTCATCTGCTAAGCTCTTTCTCAAAAGACTAACATGGAATACAGGATGTATTCCAGATAAGTCCGTTGGCAGTTCAAGACGATAAGATTGATTTCCTATCTTTTCCACAATCTTGAACGGACCGATGAATCATGGAGCTAGCTTGTTTCGCTTTATAAGTCTCACCACATTCTTCATTGGGGATACTTTCAGCATCACCCAATCGTTAACTGCAAAACTGATTGATCTGTGTCGATTATCATAATATGACTTCTGCCTGCTTTGAGCTTCCAGTATGTTTCTTCTAACAACTTGAATCTTCTCGTGAGTCAACTGTAGAAGGGCAAGACCCGCTATAGGTGATTCACCTGTTTTGCGCCAACAGGTGGGAGTTCTGCACTTTCTTCCGTACAAAGCTTCAGAAGGAGCCATCTTGATCGTTGAATGATAATTGTTATTGTATGAGAATTCGACCAGAGGCAAGTGGCCATCCCAATTACCACCCAGATCAAGAACACAGGCAAAAATCATATCTTCAAGAGTTAGGATAGTATGTTCACTTTGGCCATCTGCACTTGGATGATAAGTTGTACTCATGGAAATTCGAGTACCCATCCCTTCTTGCAGCGCTTTCTAGAATCTTGAAGTGAAACGACTATCACGATCAGATACGATAGATTTTGGCACACCGTGACGAGAAATGACTTCAGTGATGTACATTTGTGCCAATCTATCAAGAGAATACGTCTCTTTCATCAGTATGAAGTGAGCTGACTTCGTTAATCGGTCCACGACTACCCAGATGGAGTCGTGCTGTCTCTTGGTTTTCGGCAACTTCGTGATGAAGTCCATGGTTATATGCTCCCACTTCCACTCAGGAACTGGCAGTGGTTGCATATCCCCAAAGGGTTTCTGATGTTCTGCCTTAACCATTTGACAGACTCTGCAGCTTTCAACATATTGACCGATGTCCTTTTTCATTCCTGGCCACCAGTAGTCAGCTTTCAGATCAAAGTACATCTTTGAGCAGCCAGGATGAATAGATAACTTGGACTGATGGGCTTCTGATAGAAGAGTGTTGCGGATTAAACCATATTTAGGAATCCAGATTCGGTTTCCCTTGAGACATTGAAGTCCCAAATGATTCACTGATAAGAACTGAAGTTGCCCTTTTTGATTTTCGGAACAAATATTTTCTTCTTTCAATGCTTCAACTTGAGCAGATCTGATGTCTTCGATAAGATCGGAAGAGAATACGATAGGAGTCAGGGCATAACAACACTTTTCTAGATATGTCTTTCTACTCAAGGCATCCGCGACCACATTTGCTTTGCCGGGATGATATAGGATCTCGCAATCATAGTCCTTGATAAGCTCCAAGGACCGACGCTGTTTCATGTTTAAATCCTTTTGAGTAAAGAGATGCGTGAGACTTTTATGGTCAGTGTAAAGCTGACACTTAGTCCCATAAAGATAATGACGCCAGATCTTCAGTGCAAAGGTAACGGCAGCCAACTCAAGATCATGAGTTGGTGCACTTTTCTCGTAGTCTTTCAATTGCCTTGATGCGTAGGCAATGACTTTTCCCCTTTGCATGAGGACACATCCTAAGCCAGTACCAGATGCATCGCTATAAACAACGAAATCATCATTGCCTTCTGGTAAGGCTAGGATCGGCGCTTGAATAAGTTTATGTTTTAGAGTGTCGAATGCCTTTTGCTGTTTATCAGCCCATACGAAACGTGTATTCTTTCGTGTTAGCATCGTGAGTGGCACAGTAATCTTCGAGAAGTCCTTAATGAATCACGATAGTAACCGGCCAATCCAAGGAAACTTCGGATCTCAGAGGCATTGCGAGGTGTTTGCCATTTCTGAACAGCCTCGACTTTAGAAGGATCGACTGAAATACCTTCGCCAGATACAACATGGCCAAAGAATTGGATCTATAAAGTAACAAGGGAGAATTTCAAGTTTTTATTCAATCAAAGAACGCTTAGGAAATAGCGCAACACAATATAAAATTATACCTGTCTGAGCCAGAACTCGCATTTCGAAAATTTTGCATAGAGTCTTTCCTTTCTCAATAACTCTAGCAGTTGTCGCAGATGATTAACATGATCAGCCTCCGTTTTGGAGTAAATCAGAATATCGTCTATGAATACGAAAACTGACTTATCCAGCATCGGTCTGCACACGCGATTCATGAGATCCATGAACGCCGCTGGTGCATTCGTTAAACCAAACGGCATTACGAGAAATTCGTAATGACTGTATCTCGTTCGGAAGGCTGTCTTCGGAATATCCTCATCTTTTACCTTCAATTGATGATACCAGAACGAAGATCAATCTTGGAGAAATAACTTGCTCCTTGTAGCTGATCAAATAAATCGTCAATTCTGGGCAGAGGATACTTATTCTTGATAGTGACTTTGTTCAACTCACGGTAATCGATGCACATTCGAAGAGTTCCGTCTTTCTTCTTAACAAATAAGACAGGTGCACCCCACGGAGATGAACTAGGTCGGATAAATCCCTTTTCTAACAGTTCTTGCAATTGTTTTGACATTTCCTGCATCTCTGCAGGCGCAAGTCTATAGGGAGCTTTAGCGATGGGAGCCGCACCAGGAACTAAATCAATTCCAAATTCGACTTGACGTTCCGGTGGCACTCCAGAAATGTCATCCGGGAATACGTCTGGGAACTCACAGACGACAGGAATATCAAATATGGATTTCTTATTGGCTTCAGAGACGGATTCAGACGAGACATAGCATAAATAAGATTGATGACCCTTAGACAGATATTTACGAGCTTTTTCAACTGAAATGAAGCAATGAGCACCTTTTCGCTTCTCGCCTTTTATTTCTAACACTCGACCGTCTGAAGACTTGATCCTGATGATTCGACGGTTGCACACGATCGTAGCTTCGTTGTTCATTAACCAGTCCATGCCGATAATGACGTCGAACTCTTTTAACGGAATCGGGATAAGATCAAGGTTGAACACGATATTGTTGACAAGTAAAGTGCAATTTCGGTAAACAGAATCAGCCATAACGTAATTGTTACTGGTCGTATCAATATCAAGTATGACAGGAAGCTTTGATGGAGATTTTGATAATCTTTGCGCAAAAGAAGTTGATATAAAAGAATGACTAGCACCGGAATCGAATAATACGCGCGCAGGCATCGAATTTAACAAGAACGTACCGGTAACTACGTCAGGAGTTTCCTTTGCTTCCTCAGCTGTTATATGAAATGCACGAGTCCTTGCAGTCGGAGTTGCAGCTGATCTTTTCATCGTGGATCCTCCAGCTGACGATTGTGACTGACCCCGTTGCCCGCTACGACACTGATACATGAAGTGTCCTCGTTTTCCACATTTCGCACACCCAAGTCCTCGCTGAGGGCATTCTTCACTGCTGTGACCGATTTTGTTACACGCAAAACAAGTGACGTCATCTGGGTTACACAGCCCCATGTGTGATTTTCTGCATCTCTTGCAGAATCGTGGCTCGTTCGTTAAAGAGTAGGCTTGCGCTTTCTGAGGCGAACTGTATTGTTGGGATTGCTGAGGTTGTGACTTATTTGGCTTAAAGAATCTGCCAAATCTCTGTTTCTTCGGAGGAGATGGACATGTCGGGTTCGCTGATGGAGCGTAGAGCTGATCGCCATACTCTAAATATCCCCTCTCGATCTGTCTGGCCGCTCCAACCATTTCTAGATAACTTTTATATTTTATCGCGCTCATTGGGTGTCGATATCTCGGGTTAAGCCCTCCACGGAATCGATTCATCTTTCTTTCTTCAGTAGCTACTTGATACGAAGAGTAGCCATAGAGTCGCGAGAATTCATGCTCGTATTCATCAACAGCCTTAGTTCCTTGAGTTAGTTGCATCAGTTGAACCTCCATCTTGTCTTGTTGATCAATAGGATAATATTTCGCATTGAACATGTCTAGGAACTGGTTCCACTCTAAAGTCTGTATTATTTCCTCTCCATATATGCTTCTTTGAGTCTTCCACCAGGCACGAGCTGCTCCAACAAACAACGCAGACGCATAACTCACCTTTTTCGATTCTAAGCATTCAGAGATTCTGAAAATCTCTTCAGTATGGCTGATCCAATCCATCGCCTGAATTGGATTGACTGTACCCTCAAAGTTAAGAGCACCGCTAGCTTTAAAATCTTTAAATTTACAACCTTTTGGCTGTGCAATTTGGGTTTCAGGATTCGAGTTATCAGAATCAGTTTCATCATTTTGGACTTGTTTTTCTTTTCGCTTATTCTTTTTATCATCACGTCTTTTAGCTTCGGCCTCATCTCTGGCCTGAAACTGTTCTTGCATAATCTTATTTTGTTGTTCAGAGTGTTGGGCTAGTAGTTGTTGCATCATTTCAAACATTTGTTGTGGGGTTATGTTGTTAGGAATATCACCTGATCCTGAAATCTTTACTGAAAATTAAAAATCATTTAACTATCAGTTTATAGACTTAGATCTATGTACCCTTTTTCCCATCCTAACAGTCTGTACATCCTATCTCAGTTCAAACCACCTAAATGATTGATACATATGTATTGCTTCAGTTTGCGACCAAGTATTACTCATGTAATACTTGATTCACTCAAACTATGGGCTCTGATACCATCCTGTGAAGACCACCCCTTATGAGGCAGTTCTCACGAGTCTAGGTCCCATATCATGCAATACGATATCAACCATAACTAAGATAGAGTAATTAAGTTGCGGAATTATAAATTACAGTACAAAATATTAGGATTAAGTTTAATACAGATTACAGTTTTAAAATTAAACTTATAAAGGGCACAAGTCTAATCTAATTCGTGTCATCATATAATCAAGATAAATCTACCCAGACCACCATATTATCATCCTCCAATTAGTACCAAAAGGGTTTGCTGGGTAGAGGCCTATGAAAACTTCTGTCTTGATCTTGTAAGACCTAAGAACTAGGTCCAGCAGGTGACTTTCCTTTATCTTTTCCTGTAAAAATGTAAATAGCAACTATAAGCAATGCTTAGTGAGTAAATAGATTTTCAAATTAACATGCATTATCAAGCGGATCATAAATTCTAGCGTGATATGTCTTGACTGCCGCTACAGTCCTCATGATTGAAATATAGAAGTCATAGAGTCGGATGATGTTCAAGCCACGCTCACGCTTAAATCGTGGGGATCAGCCACATACTGGGTTAGCTACCAGTAAATCAACATGGCGGAACATCGGAGGGTCATTACCAAGTTCAATAGAACAGGTGAAATAGCCAGGTCTAGAACAATAGACCGACGAGGCTAATCAAGCTGAATTAATATGTCAAAGTATATGCAATGATGAAGCATACGTAATCAAAGTCATGATAGCAGTAATCTCATACAATATCTTAAATGAATAATAAATCTCAAAGTCATGTGAAGTGATAAATCAAATAGCTATCATGATCCACTGGGCAACACCGAACCATAGTGTGCACAGGCCTCATTCCAGCTGATAATATGAATGTCAAATTAATCTAACATCAACAATATGTCTCAACCGGAAATCTTGCATGTTAAATCTGAATATCTATAACTCACAAGTCTGGGGTCTTTTATCAAGCAGATGTATATATCCACCACCTGAGTTATCTCAGGATTTTATCTTTAAATCTTTATAAATCTGATCTCTGTCAATTCTTTCAAATCAAAGACCCGCTTTCAAATCTTTAAATCAATGTTCAGAAATTAACTGAACCTGTCCAGAATCATATCATATCAATTATTAGCTTTTAACTTTAAAATCATTATTTTATCTGATTCTGATACTGACAACTCATCTATCTTTCTTTCGTTCATATTCTTTGTTTCATTAAATTCTCAAAAAATCAGTATATATATATATATATATAATCATTTTTGCTAATTATTTTGTTAATTTATGCGTTGTCCATGTGTTTTATTCAATATATTCGAATTTAGGGATAGGGTTCGAATTTATGCATTAAAATCGAACATGTACCTAAATTCGAAGGCATGTATTTCGAACATATGCTAATATGGTCAAATTCGAATCCTTGGTTCGATTTTAGCTATTAACGAGTTTGTTCTTGGCATCTCGAATTTGTTCGTATTTTACAGCTTTTAAACAAGCATTTTCAATTCTAAAATCATGAATATGCTAAGTAATAAGCCTAAGTTCGATTCTATTATACATACTCTAACAAAATCGAGTTAAAACTCAAGCTAAAATAGCTTTAATCGAATAAAAGATGGGAAATTCGAATTTTTCTTCAAAACCAAAAATATGGAAGCTTAAAATGTCCATTCTTACCTCAAATTCATATAAAATCGCTCATGCAATAGCAGATCCATGTAGTACTCTTCGAGATCTTTCCGATGACGTATAGAACTCGAGATTTGGCCGGTCGGTTTGGGAGAAAAGCTAGAGAGAAGGTCGGTTTTAGAGAGAGAGTAGAGAGAGTGATTTAGGTGTTTAAATGATCTTTATTGAGTTTTTATACTTCATTTTATCATTTTGTGTAATTAACCCACTTTCACTTTTGTATTTTACATCTTTAAAAATTTTGATCATTTAAATACTTAATAACATTTATATAATTTAATTAAATATATTTCCATTATTTAATTATTACAATTCAATTTATGTAATAAAATTACATTATTTGCTCAAAATACAGAAATTAAGTTTAGCTAAAGACTAGGTTGTTACATAAATACATAGAATTACAATTGAAATACTTTTAAAAAAAAAATTAAAAATCCCTATTTCTACACCCATATGGTCGGCCCTCCTTAGGGTACACACCCCCTTTGACTTTAATATTTTATTTAAGAAGTCATGCACCATCTACATGACATCTTTTGCACCCTCTCCTTTCACACTCACTTGATTCACACTCAACCTCCATCTTCTTTCATCATTTGCAAGACCACTTTTCCTCTATAAATAGAGAACACTTCTTTACTTCAATTCACACCTTGCAAAGAGAAAAATCTCTCCCTTCTTTCTCTCTTGAAAATCGGCCAACACACATAAACACCAAAGTTCTCTTCTTCTTGTTCTTCAAGTATTCAAGGATTTTTGTGTGCAACAAGTTCACTTCTACACATTCGCTTTCTTTTCTTTCACTAAAGTAAGTGAAAACTATCCTATTTACTTCTGTTATTTATGTTAAACATATGTCTTGCATAATGTATAATCACCAACAACAAGTTTCATCAAAAACAAAGTTCATAAACAAGTAGTGTTACTTTAAAGTTGCTTTTTCGAATGTGTTTATAAATGTATGAACACACAATGTAGACATAAATATTTTGAAAACAAAGTTTATAAATATGTTCATGACCTTTTATACATGTGGTTTTTTAATAAACAACAAAAATCACAAGTTGTTACAAGGTTGGTGAAATTCGAATTTTTCCGACAAAATCATTACATCAACTTTAAAAAATCATAATTAGCTCAAAAGTTAATGAAATGAGGTGATTCTTATCCGGAAATTTTCATAATTTACTTCGAAGTTTTAAACCCCCAAATACTATTTACAAACTGAAAGGTTTAACAGCTCGTTTGTTGCTTGCATATGAGTTCTAGCGGACTATTTCCCTAACCTAAACACCTCAAAAAAGTTACCGTTTTTAGCTTGAAATATTCATAAGATATAGTAGTTTCATGATTGAAAATATCAAAGTCTAAACCGTTTTGTAGCTATGCTAAAAACAGTCTCAAAGTGGGACGAAAACCTTGATAAATCCAGAAAATTTCTATCAATAAAACTTGAACTTTTAAAAAGGTTTAATGGACTTGTATGTTGGATGATTTAATGTTTAAAACCATCATGCATGCATATTATCATTTAGAGGCCTTATTAAGTCTCTCATACCATTTAGGTTTCGGTTAAGTCCTTTTGAATGTCGTTACAAGTAAACTTATCTATTATTACATCACAATCACTACTACGGTGAGTTTCATAGCCCCTGGTTTTACAAGTTTATATTACTTGGGGTGAGAATACGTGCTCAACTTTTTCTATGGACACAAGCACTTAAATCATTTTATGTATTACATAAGGTTATTACTTCACCACCGCCCTCAATCATGAACCATTAATTACATCGTAAACTTGAATTTTATGGATAGATATATTTGGGTTGACCCCCCCCCCCCCATCCGGTTTGGTCGCGCTAAATGTAAAAGGATGCATGATCATTTTACAATTTGTAATTATGGTGTTGGATACCACATAAGGCATCAAAAGTTAAGTTTCAGGGTCATGAGGCTTATGGTAATACTTAAATTATTGATTCGTTTATGTTACAAACTCAATGAAATCTTGTGTTCCAATACATTGTCTATATTTATCGTGTAAACCTATGAGCTCACCAACATTATTGTTGACGTATTTAGCATGTTATTCTCAGGACCATAAGGGCAAAATATTGCATTCATGCCTAACTTACAAGATTTTAAAGCTTTCAGAGTCGTCAGACATTTCAAACACTAGGAAGATTGACTTTCATAACTTGAACTCTTTTGTCACGTATTTTAAATCTATTTACTAGTGAACTCTATTATTTTTATGATGATTGTAAAATGAAACACCCATCTCAACATAATATAATAGTTAATGGGATTTAATATGATTAATGCTAATTAACTAGCTTTTTAGGAAAATCAGGCATGACCCGTTCGCACAGAGACCTTATCCCTGTTTGTTTATAAGCTGTAAATTTGTAATATAAAGTAATTCAAAAAATACTTCTACTGCTTCAACTTCATCAGACCCAGACTCAGACTCTAAGGTGGTCATTGCTTGACCCTCAATCTCAGTCTCTCTTTCTGCAATTTCTGCTACCGGGACCTCAATGTCCATATTCTCATCATCTGATGGCTGATATTCATCCACATCTCTCATAAGATCATGGAGATCAACTGGAGGCTCCAAGATATCTTTAATCAGTTCGGCCGCAATATCCTGTTGGGCCTGCGTCCCATGAGCCCATATCTCTTCAAGGGTCTCTGCTTTTAGGATCAACATCTGGGGCCAAGCCTGAAGGGCCCGCAACGTCTGACGATGGACCTGCTACCGTTGATTCTTGAATTCTGCTTGAGGATGCCCTCGAAGCCTGAATTGTTCTTTCCGGAGCTCTCTGCCTCCTGCGAGGTTGCGGTTGTGAGCGTTGCTGTTGTTGTGGCTGTTGCTGCAGTGGCTGCGGCTGAGGAGCTTCACCAGCCCAGTTATCCC
Source organism: Centrapalus pauciflorus (assembly GCA_020465985.1). Taxonomy (NCBI): domain Eukaryota; kingdom Viridiplantae; phylum Streptophyta; class Magnoliopsida; order Asterales; family Asteraceae; genus Centrapalus; species Centrapalus pauciflorus. The sequence continues at coordinate 243,592 of JAANYP010001175.1, forward strand.
CTTCTGGGGCTACAAAATCTGGATCAATCAGTGCCCCGAAGAGAGGTGCATCATGGGGCCTGACCTGCTCAGCCCTGCGGGCATTGTGCGACTGGCAGTCAGCAAAAATTTGTTTATCTATAATCGCCACACTTTGAAGATCCGGTAGCTGTGGCAGATTCGGCAAAAAATGACGGATAAGCATCATCGCGAAGCGCGGATACATCAAAAATCTTTCACGCGCTGGAGCTGTGATTTGGTGCACAAATTCAGCAAAGAACATTTCTGAATAGCTGAAATGCTTGTTATATATCAAAGCAATCATAGCCGACTGCATCTTGGAGACAATGTAATCGAAAACAGCCTTTTTCGGCGCAAAGCACACCATAATAACATGCGCCAAATATCTCCACTGCCCGATTAATCCACTTTTCATAAACGAAGCTTTGGTTATATGTAAGGCATATCCCATACGCAGGAAGGCTGCTTGCCTTATATTCACAGGGAAATCAATGGGTCCTGCCTCTTGATCTTCAGTCCCGAGCTGCAGAATCTGACGCAGCATGTCAGCAGAGAAAACAACTGGCTGCCCACCGACTCTGGTTTGCAAAACTGTCGGGGTAACAGTGCAGTCCACTTGTAAGTGCTCCCAAAATTGTCTTACATATGGTAACACTATTTGCACATTATGAGATAGGGCATAAGAAACCCTGGAATGTGCCAAAAAATCCACCATCTGTCTAAACGACTGAGCTTCGGGAAGCTCCTATCTGGAGACATTACCATATTATGCTTCTGGAAGAACGCTCTATCACCCATAGTTGCACATAAAAACAACCATATTAGTAAAAAGATAAAAATGAAACTTGTTTAATTTCGAATTTGTTTTATTTTGAACTTACATAAGTCCAAAATCCAACACATTCGAATTTCTACAAATTTTGAATTATTTTATAAAAACATTCGAATATAATAACAAATTCAAAGATATATATTCGAATTTGACTGAATTCGAATTTGTTGACAAATTCATATTTTCTGACAAGTTCGAACATGATGAACATGTTCGAAGTCGGTCACTTTCGAATACAAATCCATGATTTTAACCCCATTTGACTTAGAAAATAGTATTCACTAGTCCTATTTGGTTCTAATCGAAGATTTATGTAAGTTATTTGAAGTTTCACCGGTTAAAACTTGTGATTTTGAATCACAAAGTTTAAACCCCAAAAACTTCAAAAATGGTCGATCTTTTTGCTATAAATGAGTCCTAGCCTACCTAAACTTTGTATAATACTGATGATTATACCTAAATTTGTTGGTAGATTCGAATACACAAGAGCAAAACTTCGAGAAATAGTAGAAACTTCGAAAATGGTAAACTCGAAGACAAGTTCGAAATCGTCTGGACACAAGTTCGAAATAACAAAATCGAAGGTAGGTGATAATGAATGAGTCAATGTTGACCTATTTATACCAACCATATTCGAACTTGTATTTAAGTTCGAATTTCCTGACGGATTCGAATGTTAATTCGAATTTGTCTTAAATTCGATTTTAAATGAAGATTTTGAAAATCCTTGAATGAAATTCAACTTTTTCAACTTTTCCAACTTTTTCAACTTTTTCGTGTAACGGAACTAACTTTGCAAAATTATTCACACTAAGCGATAGATTTTCATGCAATGTTTGTTTATTCAACTAAAAATGCATCCTTAGTAACTTTGACCTTTTTCCTACTTAGAATAAAATAAAATAAAATAAAAGAAGATAAAATTTTAAATAAAATTTAAACTTAAGCTACTCAAAAATACTTTTAAAATTTACATCCTATACTAACAGAATATTTCTGGCGAGAAAGTCAAAGAAAGGTTCAATCAGATAGCGGTGTCAAATACGCACTTTCAGTATTACACTCTCACACTCAGGAATTTTTTATTCCTTGATTGTTGGTCAAGACACACATCACTAGGCGATTGTTGGTATTATTTTCCCTTTAAACATGTTACACTTTGGAATATCCCTTGGCCTTTTTATTTATCAAGAAACAACCTTACGTGTCTCATACTTAGACATACTTTTATGATCAAGGCATACACACAATGATTATAACTTTTCGGTATTGCAAATTTTCTTTAAAAGGCAAACGTCGGTCACAGTTCTGTATTTACATACAACAGAGTGTCTTAGTTTGTCTTAAAGTTTATTTTAAAGCTAACAAGACAGTGGTGACAGGTCTGTACTGACGTACAACAAAGCGACTTATTTTGCTAACTCGAGTCAAACCAGAGGTAACAGGTTGTACTTACGTACAACAAAGTGACTTGTTTTGACTCTCAATTTACTATCATGATTTTTCTATTCTTTTCTTTTCTTTAAGATGTATCTGATGTGGCTATACATCCCCCATAAAATTTGCATACCTCATTTAGAATCATTGTTTGTATGTCTCTAACATAAAAAGTAAGACCCTTTGGTCATATATCTAAGTTAGTTACACATATGACTTTTTCTTGAATATTTTATTAGCTTTGATATTCCCTTTGTGTATTATGCCTACCAACACATCAAACTAGAAAATGTATATCAATTTGAGTTTAAGATGCCTTATGTGTAAAAGCTTAACACTTAGAGATTGTATCGATTGTGCTAATTTTCGTCACTTTGAACCTATGTATCTAAGACTTAACTCATTTTCTAATATTCTCTTTTTTTAGATTTTTTATGGTTTTCTCTCTTTTTTCTTGTGTTTTTCATAAATAAAAATAAGCTAATAAAATAACTTACTAACTTACTATAAAAGGAAAGAAATTATACTTAGCTACTAAACTTACTATAAAAAGAAATAAATTCTACTAAGGTCAAGTTACTCTGGATTACGCATGCCATTCAGTTGAACTAACAACTCAAAACGTGACTTATCAAAAGCTTTAGTAAATAAATGCATTATTATCTTCCGTTGCCACTTTTACTAGCTTTATTAAATTCTTTTCAGCACAATCACGTATAAAATGATGTCTTATGTCTATGTGCTTTGTTTTACTGTGTTTAACTGGATTATTGGTTATAGCAATAGTAGACTAGTTATCTATCCTAATAGGAGTATGAGTATAAGTCAAACCATAATCCGCAATTGTTGTTGTATCCACAAAACCTGTGAACAGCAACTACCAGCAGCTACATATTCGGCCTCGCACGTTGACACGGCTACCGATGTCTGTTTCTTGCATTGCCAGGAAACGAGCCTCCCTCCAAGGATCTGACAACCTCCAGTAGTTGACTTTTTATTCAAGCTGCAACCTCCATAATCTGAATCCTTGAAAGCTTCCAATTCCATATCACCATCCGCGTGATACCAAAGTCCCAGCTTCGGTTTCGACTTGACGTATCTCAGAATCCGCTTCACAGCTTTCATATGCATCTCTTTTGGATTAGCTTGAAACCTAGCACAAATACACACAGCAAACATTATGTCATGTCTAGAAGCAGTTAAATACATAAGTGATCCGATCATGGCCCGATATAAAGTCGGATCCACATCAGTATCACTTTCTGTACCCGGTCCGAGATTGTGATTCACTTGAATCGGCGTGCTAAAGTGAGCCGTCAGCTTTGTTCCTTCCATCCCGAAGCGCTCTAGAATATCGTAGACATACTTCGTCTGATGAATAAACATACCCTCCTTCCTCTGTTCAACTTGCAAACCCAGAAAGAAGTTCAGCTTTCCCATCGCACTCATCTCAAACTTAGACTTCATCACCTTCTCAAAGTCTTTGCACATCTGCTCGTCTGATGACCCGAAAATGATATCATCGACGTACACTTGTACCAAGATGAAATGTTCACCCTTCCTCTTCATAAACGGTGTACTATCAATTCTCCCTCTTTCAAACCCGTTGTCTAAAAGATGAGTTGATAGCGTCTCGTACCATGCCCTGGGTGCTTGATGTAATCCATACAAAGCCTTATCCAATCGATGCACTCTGTCAGGAAATTTCAGATCTGTAAACCCGGGCGGTTGTTCAACGTACACCAGTTCCTTCACTTTGCCATAAAGAAATGCACTTTTTACATCCAACGTTTAGACTTTAAATCCTTTGAAGGATGCAAAGGCTAGAAACAAACAGATTGCCTCAAGCCTTGCCACTGGCGCAAACACCTCATTGTAATCGATTCCTTCCTCTTGGTTGAAACGCTTTACAACAAGTCTTGCCTTGTTGCGAGTCACTATACCCTGATCATCTCTCTTGCACTTAAAAACCCACTTGGTTCCTATTGCAACTTCTCCTCGAGGTAACGGAACTAACTCCCACACTTCAAGTTTTCTGAATTGTGACAGTTCTTCTGGCATCGCTTCAACCCAAGAGTTGTCTTTCAGTGCCATTTGCACATTTTTCGGCTCTACTTGTGAGATGAAACACGAATAGAGGCAAGTGTGAAAGGCCTCGGAGTCATTTATCATCGACAACAGCACTGTGTTGTTATTCAAACTACTCCTAGTCCTCACACCAACATTCAGATTTCCTATGATACTCTCAACTGGATGATCCTTATTAATCCTCGATGTTTCTATCTCATCGACCCTAAGATTATCTCCTAAGTTTGATCCTAATTCACCTAATGGGGGAACGACTTCAGACTCTACATTTTCTTCCTCATGAACACTGTCTTCGGAGTTAGAGTTTGTAGTCTGATTTTCGTTTGTAGGCAACTCAGAATCGTTCTCTGCTGGAGATCTCTCTTCTGTCGTTGTAGGCTCGGAAGTTGATAGAAAGCTTGTCTGTGGAAAACCTTGATCGTTGTCATTCAGATTTAATGAAGATAAGTCATGTTCGATTGTACCTGCATTTCCATCCAAATGAATGTTAAATGATTCAAACAGTTTGTCATAATCAAAAATCCATTCCGGACCAGTTTGGGGTTCATGTGTATAACTTGTTACCTCAATGTTATACACAATCTCTACCGTACCATTTGATTGTTAAAAACCCGTTTGTTTGGTGAATTCGGCACATAACCTAGGAAATAACCTTCGTCAGCCTTTTCACCAAACTTAGGTTGATGTTTTGTTTTCATTAACGTACATGGTACCCCAAACGGTTCAAAGCCAGTTAAATTTGGTGGCCTTTTATTCAAAACTTCATAACAGGTTTTGTTCAATGATTTGACAGTAAGGGCCCGATTTAAAACATGACAAGCAGTATTCACTGCCTCCCCCCAAAACATGGTAGGAAGCTTTGAATCCGAGAGCATGGTCCTTGCTGCCTCAATCAAATTCCTGTTTTTCCGTTCTGCCACCCCATTTTGTTGTGGCTCATAAGGTGCACTAAATTGATGCACTATGCCTTTTGATAGGCAATATACACCAATTACTGTGTTTTTAAATTCCGTTTCGTTATCACTCCTGATACGTTTTACCCGCGTCCCATAGGAGTTTTCAACTTGGTCTAAGAACCCGATTAGCTTGGCAGTTGTCTCGTCCTTCGTACCTAAAAAGAAAACCCATGAAAATCATGAGTAATCATCAGTGATAACTAAACAATGCCAACTACCACCTATACTCCTTTTGTTGATTGGTCCGAACAGGTCCATATGCAACAAATCGAAAGTGGCAATTATAGATTTCTGAGTCTTGTACTTGTGTGCCTTCTTGTGTTGTTTGCCTTTCTTGCACGGTACACACTTGTCTTAAAAACTGAAAACTCTTCATTGGAACACCTTGCACCAGTCCATTCTTAGTGATGTAGTTCATTTTTCTTAGGTGCAAGTGTGCCATGCGTTTGTGCCATAGAATTGATTCGGTCTCTGAAGCTTTAGATAGAAGACATATTGGTCCCATCGAAGAATCCGGTTTATTCATGTCTAGCATGTACAAGTCATTCTTCCTTGGGGCCCTCATCAGTATCCACTCGTCAGGTACTTTAAATCCCGGTTTTAGCACTAACGCCTCAGTATTAGTGAAAATTACTGAGTTCTTCTTATCACATATTTGAGAGACACCAATGAGATTGTGATCAAGTTTATCAACATGGTAAACATGATCCAGTTTGATAGTCCCATTAGTGACCACTCTAGTACCCGTGATATTTCCTCCTTTGTTACCAGCGAACGATACAAATCCCCTGTTCCCTCCCTTGAAGTCTGTGAGAAGACTTCTTTCCCCAGTCATGTGCCTAGAGCAACCACTGTCAACGAACCACTTGTTATTTAGACTTGTTGTTATCTCCTGCACATGAAAGAAAAGAGGTTAGTTATCACGGGGAACCCAAGCCATGACTGACTTGGGAATAGCATTCTCATCCACATACGTGAACTCCTTCAAATACCCATCTCTTCTTTCAGGTGACTTGGGTGTTTGATTGAGAGCCTGTTGTGGTGCAGAGTGATTTAAGTTCACTCTCGGCCTTTGTGTAGGCATTTGCTATGGAGCCCTTGAATAATTTCGATTATAAGGCATTTCTGAGTGATATCCCTGGGCTCTACCTGGTGTCTGATGTCTTACAGGAGCGTATGACCTGACCGGAGTGTAAGCTCTTCTAGGTGTAGTACTCCTATAATTTTGTTGAGGTCCTGACCTTGATTGAATAGGGACTCTATTCGGTGAATTTGTCCTAACCACTTCGTTTGGTCTACCTGACACAGGTGTTTGTTTCACAGCAATCTTTGGTGTGGCTTGCACAATTTTCTCGGTGTTTTGAGAACCACTTGTGCTTGCTACACTTGAAGAAGGTTTATGTTGTTCCAGCTTTCCATTTTTAGGTGTATATTCTACCTTCCTATGTGGACAACTAAAAGCAACATGTCCCTTTTCATGACATCTGAAACAAGACATTTTGTCAATAGACTTCTTATGCGTGCCTTTTGACTTAGGTGTCTCACTAGTGTCATGTTCTTTCGTCTCAACTATAGTGACTGTTTCTTCTTTCTGATTATTAAAGTCAGGTTTGGCTTCTCCTACAATCTTATCACTAGAAGATGGCACAAATTTGACCTTCTTAATCTTGGCATTGTTACTAGTCACCTTAGTTTCGTTATCCTTAACAGATTCAGACACAGGTTCAGATACGACCTCTGATTCAACTGGTTTATCAGTTTTATCCTGAGGCTAAGGTACATAGTTATCATTGAAAGGTGGATGACTCTCGTTATACCCTAAACCTACAGGTTTCTTAGACTGACGCTGTGCATCTAAGATCTTCCCTAGGTTCAGTGAAGAGTTCCTAAACTTTTCCAGTTTACTATTCACCTCTGCTACCTTAACCTTAGCTTCAGCTAGCTCTACCTCTTTAATCTTAAGCTCTTTGGTCAAAGCCTCAACATGTTCATACATTAGTTCTATTCTAACACACTTCTCACTCAGCTTGTCTTTTAGAACTATGACATCTTGTGCATCTGCCTTAAGCTTATTCCTAATGTCTTCTTTTATATCTAAGAGGCTAGCATTGTCCGATTTTAAGGATTCATTTTGAGCAGTTAGACTAGTATGTGTTTCTAGCACTAAATTTAATCTATCATTAGTAGTAGCACAGAAAGCACATAAATCGCGGAATGTAGAAGAGTGCAGAATTACCTTTGCGTGAGCTGATTCCACGTTTGCCATTTGTGCAGCAAACTCTAGAATTGTTTGACTGTCTGACTTCTCTACTAGCAAAGGACTGGTATCATTCTGGTGTCCGTCCTCTGCTTCTTCCTTTGCTTCGACACTTCCAGTTTCTGTTACTTCAACCATGAAGGCTCTAGCGTTAGACTCTGGATGTGTACTCCAGTCATATATTCCATCAAGCTGTCTGTCAGATATTCGTTAACAGACCAGCTATGTTTGCCTGACTACCAGAACTACTCAGCTGATATCTCCCATGAGATTGATTTTGGTATTGGTTCTGGTAGTTCTCAACTTTAGGTCTTTGACATTCTCTAGCAAAATATCCTAACCCTTGGCAGTTGTAGCACTTAACCTTGGATTTGTCTAATCCAATCTTAATGCTGCTGATATTGAGATTTCTGCCCGTTCTCTTGATGAATCTCTTGACTCGCTGAGTCACCATGGCCAGTTGCCATTGAAGATCCATCTCCTCTAAATCATCAGGATCTACCTGATCATAGTCTTCATCCCATAGAGCAGGATCGTTGATTTTCCCTTGAACGTAATTGTCGTTGGCAGCCACAAATGAAGCCAAAAGATTTAAATGATCTTCAGCTGATTTTGCGCTCATCGGCATCCTTGAGACGTAGATGCAGACTGAGTTGGCTTTTCTTCCGGTCTGGAGTACCCTAAGAAAGCCCGGCTCCCTGAGTCATCTACTTCAACTGGAGTCGATGTTTCACCCGTAAAGAATGCGGTAGCTGTCTTTAATTCACTTGCCACTGAAGGTTTGGACTTCCCAAAATACATATCCGGATCCTGTACTTGGTCATACTCCCGTTCCTTCTTCAGAAAATTGTAAGTTATAGGCCCTCAGTGTTCCTATGACTCCTTCTAGAGTTAGAGTCTCATATTTGTCTTCATCATGCTTGATCAGCGCTACATACATCTCCCATTTGGCTGGTAAAGCATCTAAAATTTTCTCAATCTTCTCTAACTCACGATACTCGACATCGTGGTTGTCTAACTCAGTCAACAAGTGATAGAACCTAGTAATGATCTCATCTAGCTTTTCGTTTTTCAAAGCTTTGAAAATAGCGAACTGCTGCTTGAGCATTTCCGTTCTACCTTTCCTAACTCTTGGATTTCCTTCACACCTTTTCTCAAGTGCATCCCACAACTCTTTTGCTGTTCGTTGATTTCGAAATGTGTGCAGGCTCCTGAGCTAAAGCCATTCTAATAATCGAGAATGCTCGATTCTCGGCCTGATATAACTTCTTATCATCATCCTTCATCATTTGATATGATAAGACTCGTTGACGTCCCTCAACTTCTGTTGTAGGTGGAATGTATCCCTCGTCAATACAAATCCACATTCTCATATCATTGAATCGAGCGAAGTCGGCAAACCTATCCTTCCACCAATAATAATCCTCCAACTTCATCAGCTTAGGTGGAGAATTTGCCTTTCCGACCTCATGATCTATTTCAATAAACCTTTGTAACTTGTCATTTTTTCTGAAAAGTTTTGAATCTAAAACTTAATTAATTTAATTTGAAATTAATTTAAATTAACACTTTCGAACTTGAGGATGTTCGAATTTGATTAATTTTAAATTTGTTTGAAATGAAATTAGAAATTAAGTTTGAAATCCACCAAATTCGAACTAATGACAAAGTCGAAGGTCTTGCCAAATTCGAATACTTAAATTCGAATATGGTGAAACTCGAAGCTAAGCAAATTCGAATCAATGAAATTCGACTCAAACCATAAAATAACTTCGACAGGAGTGTATTTTCTGACAAATTCGAATGTCGAATAAACCCTAATACCCCATTGATGTTTGAGCGTCGCAAGTTCAAAAAACGGCCAAAAGTTCGATTTTTTTTTTAACTTTTCAGATTAAACCAAAGTTTTCAGGATTAAAAACTCTGATTACGACCAAAAATGTTGAACTAATATGAACTTTTTCCCGATATGTTACTTGAAAAACTCAAAATCTATCCAAAAAGTGATTTTTCCGTCCAAAAACGTCAAGAAACCACAGATGTTACTTGTGAACACGAAACACCACGAACACCCTAATGGCTCTGATACCACTTGTAAGGTCGCCTGACTACGGATCCTATCTTAACGCGACACCTGCCAACGAGTGTGGAATCCTCGTTAGCGGCTTGACGGATAGACCACGCACACCGAAACACGGAGACAGACACAGTGATAGACGAACAACGGATCGTCCCGACACGTGATTTTCTCCAAACGAAACTCTCTGAATGCTTGCAATTTCGAGATAGCCCTTTTTCACTAATCACTCTGAAATTCTGCAAAAGTCTGATAATTAATCGAATTAACCCTTAATTATAATATCCAGTTCGAATTTGTCTAGGACAAGTTCGAACATGGCCCAAGGCCTTTTCGAACTTGTCCTCTAACAAATTCGAATCTCAGCCTTCAAACTTATGTTTGAACTTATCTTTGAACTTATATTTGAACTTATTGTAATACATTACACCAAGTTCAAACATATATACAATTAATATTAAACATATATAATCAAACATATAACAAACATATAACAAATACTTGTTAATGCATAATAATAGTCAAATTGACTTTTACAAAATATGTCTATACTAAGACTGCTATCGTCACACAGAGTGCACTAACACTTGGTCTCCGATGTAAGGTGAGCACGGCAATGATGCTTCCATTTGACCAAGACTGGGTCAATTTCTTTATTCCTCAACTTCACGACTTTTAAATTCACAATGGCCTCGGACTCTTCAATGTATCTCAGCTTGTCATCGAGTTTAACTTCACTTATCGGCACAGCCGAATCTGGCTCTATGAGACATCGCCTGAGATAGCCCACGTGAAAGACATTATGAATGCCTGAGAGATCCTCAGGAAGGTCGAGATGGTAGGCCTGTTCACTGATCTTCTCGATGATCTTGAAAGGCCCAATAAACCGTGGTTTAAGTTTACCACGCTTGCCAAATCGTAGCACTCTTTTCCAAGGCGAGACTTTTAACATAACATGATCACCCACCTTGAAATCAATCGGCCTATGCTTTTTATCACCTTATTCCTTCTGTCGGTCATGGGCTGCCTTTAGATAATCTCGAACCATTTGAATCTTATCATGCGTAGCTTGCAAGATCTCAGGTCCGGTGAAAGGCTTTTCACCAGCCTCTTCCCAACAAGTAGGAGTTAGACATTTTCGACCATATAACGCTTCGAATGGTGGCATTCCTATAGAGGAATGATAGTTTTTTTTATAAGTAAATTCCACCAAAGGCAGATGGGTATCCCAACTGCCACCGAAGTCAATGATGCAGGCTCGAAGAAGATCCTCAAGAGTCTGAATAGTACGCTCACTTTGGCCATCAGTCTGAGGATGATAGGTTGTGTTGAGCTTCAGCTTGGTACCCAAGGTATCTTGAAAGCTAGCCCAAAAATGAGAAGTAATGTGAGAATCACGATCGGATATGATAGATTTAGGAACACCATGTAGAAAAACGATAATGTTAATGTAAATCTGGGCCAGTTGCTCCATGGAATAGGTCTCACGAATTGGTATGAAATGAGCCAATTTCGTGAGACGGTCCACAACCACCCAGATAATATCGTGCTTTCGGGAAGTAACCAGAAACATAGTCATGAAATCCATAGTAAGATGATACCACTTCCATTCCGGAATCGGTAGTGGTTGCATACTACCATATGGCTTCTGATGCTCGGCTTTCACCTGTAAGCACACCAAGCATTTCTCAACATAGGATCCCACATCACGCTTCATCCCGGGCCACCAATACATAGCCTTTAGGTCACGATACATCTTAGTACTTCCAGGGTGGTACGAATACTTGCTGTTATGAGCCTCTTTTAATATAACATCACGGAAGCCACCAAGCTTAGGAACCCATATACGGCCCTTGAATACCTTCAGCCCCTAAGAATTATCAGCAATCAGATGAACTTGACCAACAAGACGCTCAGATTTGAGGCAGACTCTCGGAGAATTTTGTGTTGCCACCAACGTATATCTCTGAGAATGAATGGCTGCATTGTAACATAAGCGAGAATGAAGTTCAAGTTCAGCTTACGGTCTTGATAGACCTTCCGGTTAAGCGCATCGGCCACGACATTAGCCTTGCCGGGATAATACACGATCTCACAATCATAATCCTTGACCAACTCCAGAGCATGCCTCTGTCTCATATTCAGATTTTGCTGATCAAAGATATACTTCAAGCTTTTGTGATTTGTGAATAGTTTACATTTGGTACCGTATAAATAATGCCTCCATAGCTTCAGTGCAAATACAACGGAAGCCAATTCAAGATCGTGAGCAGGATATTTCTTTTCATAGTCCTTAAGCTGCCGAGAGGCATAAGGGATCACCTTACCCCTTTGCAATAAAATGCAACCAAGGCCTAAATCCGAAGCATCACTATAGACTATAAAGTCATCAGTGCCTTCAGGTAAGGCTAATAATGGGGCACTGGTTAATCGAGCTTTCAATTCTTGAAAGGCATTCTCCTGTGGCTCTTTCCAAGCAAACACCACATTCTTTCCAGTAAGAGAAGTAAGGGGGACCATGATCTTAGAAAAATCACGAATAAAGCGCCGATAGTACCCGACCAGTCCCAGAAAACTCCTTACTTCAACTGCATTAGAAGGTGGTTACCAAGAGCGGACAACCTCCACTTTAGAAGGATCAACAGATACACCCTCCTCAGAAATCACATGCCCCAAGAATTGAACCAATGAAGATTTATATTCAATATTTAGTATATACTTATTATAATACTTGTATATGCTTATGTATCGAGATATTTATATATATTTAAGTTCGTAGAGTTTAGTTTTAGATTTATACCTTCCGTAGCCAAAACTCGCATTTAGAGAATTTAGCATAAAGCTTCTCTTTGCGAAGAATTTCCAGCATCTGACCGGAGGTGTGTAGCATGATCTGATTCCGGCTTAGAGTAGATTAAGATATCATCAATGAATACAATAACCGATTTGTCCAACATAGGTCAGCACACTCGGTTCATAAGATCCATAAAAGCGACTGGAGCGTTCATGAGTCCAAAAGGTATCACCAATAACTCATAATGACCGTATCAAGTACAGAATGCAGTCTTGGAAACATCCTCCTCACGAACCTTCAGCAGATGATATCCAGATCGTAGGTCGATCTTTGAAAAGTACAAAGCGCCTTGTAGCTGGTCGAACAGATCATCTATGTGAGGCAAGGGATATTTATTCCGGACTGCTACTTTGTTCAATTCACGGTAGTCGATACACATACTTAACGTTCCGTCCTTTTTTCTTAACAAATAAAAGCGGAGCACCCCAACTCGGTCTAATAAATCCCTTATCCAATAGTTCTTGCAGCTGAGTCATCATCTCTTTCAATTCAGAAGGCGCGACACGATATGGAGCTCGAGCTACAGGTGCTGCTCCCGGCACCAGATTAGTCCCAAACTCAACTTGCCGATCAGGAGTTGGTGAACTCTCGCACAATTGGGACATCTGACACCTTTGGCTTCTCATCTTGCATGTCAACTACATAGGTTAGATAGCTCGTGTATCCTTTATTAAGACATCGGCGAGCTTTAGCAACAGACATCACTGCCATCTGATCCTTACGCCTCTCCCCATAAATGAATACCTTAACTCCACTCGGGGAGGTTAATTGCACACTGGATCATGGAATCCATGAGTTGCCAACCAATCCATCCCTACTATAACATCGAATTCTTTCATTTCCATAGGGATTAGATCAATAGAAAAGTGGTGATAATCTAAAGTAAGTTGACAATTATTATAAACAATTTCCATAGTCATAGACTGGCCATCAGCAATCTCCAAATTAAAAGAAAATGGCAGTCCTGCAGGTGCAACAGATAGCTTAGGCACAAATGATTTAGAAGTAAAAAATAAACTTGCACCCGAATCAAATAATACTTTAGCAGGTACAGAGTTTAAGAGAAATGTACCCATAACCACATCAGGTGCTTCTCTAGCTTCCTCCACTGTCATTTGGAAGGCACGACCTTTAGCCCGCGAGGATTCGTCCCTCTTTAATTGGGAGGGAGCGCCCGAACGTGAAAGCTTATTGACAGAAGCCATACTTTCCTCTGGAGCTTGAGCCCAGCATTCTTTGCTCTAATGTCCACGGTGGCCACATTTGAGACAGTTTTCATATCTTCAGGAACATTTGGGTTTGATATGCACCGGCTCCCCACAGCATTGGCAGACAAGGTTGGCCGTATGACATGGCCCCTGATGCGAAAGCCCACAATCATCACATCGTTTCTTCCCTTCAGAATGGGAAGGTTGATACTAGGACTGGGACTGAGAGACAGAAGATGTCAGAATCTTGAACTTTAAGGAAGCATGCGACTAAGCTCAGAAACAGTGCCTGCATCAGGCTTCTTCGTGTAGAAGGAAGAAGACTGGTGGTTGGAAGTGTGTGACTTATCACGCTTGAACTTTTTGGGAGGTGGCGCTTGAGGTTCAACATGAGACACCTCAAATTCTCGTGAAAGCGCAAACTCCACTTCCTCATCATAAGTATCAATCCTTCGGTTCTTAACGAACTCTTAGATCTCTTGGCAAAGGCCCTCAACAAAGTACTCAATCTTATGCTTTTCATCAGCAATAAGACTCTAGGCAAACTGGGATTTCGTATTGAACTCCCGAACGTAGTCGCTAACACTGAGAGACCCTTGTTAGAACTTGACAAATTCCATCCTAAGCTTTTGAAGAGATACGGTGGGAAAAAACCATCGGTTGAAGCAAGTCTTAAACTGCTCCCAAGTCATAGTATCTACCATATCAACACCGATGGTAGTCACGACCTCATCCCACCATTGAGTGGTGGCTTCCTTTAACTTACTGGAAGTATACTTCACTTTATCCTTGTCACCCACCTTGGCTACCCAGAATAGTCGTTCCATCTCCTTGATCCAATCAGTAGCAGCGGTCGAATCAATCTTTCCCACGAAGGCTGGAGGACCACAGCTGGTGAAGTCTTTATAACTAAGACTTCGGTCCCTCCTTCGAGATTTGGAAGATTCAGATTTATCCTTCTTCCTGTCGGCCGAGGACTGACTCAGAGCAGTCTGAATGGCCTGGAAATGGTTATCCAATAACTCTTCAAAGTGCTTAGATTGGCTTCCTATCAGCTCAAAAACTTTGTCAAGAAACGGAGCTCCCGTTCATTGAACTCATTACCAGAGGAATGTTCATCTTCCTCTTCTTCAGACTCACAATTAAGCTCCACGTTAGGATTAGGCTCAGCATGACTAGCCATTAAATTGTATAATATTAAGCGTATACATAGGCATTAGTTAAACAGAATTATGATTATTAACTTATGCACGTACCCGTCCTAGGCCAAATCGTAACTTAACCTATGTTATAATATTGTTGACTAGGCGGCCAATATAAGCATCTGAAACCGAGCTCATAGTAGAGTATCATCGACTATACTCATGCAATGAACATCGGCTATGATACCAAATTGAAACACCCATCTCAACATAATATAATAGTTAATGGGATTTTATATGATTAATGCTAATTAACTAGATTTTTAGGAAAATCGGCCATGACCCGTTCGCACGGAGCCCTTATCCCTGTTTGTTTATAAGCTGGAAATTTGTAATATAAAGTAATTCACAAAATACTACTACATCATTACAAGTTCTATCATCAACCCAAAAGACATCAGGGTACATTTAGTACATAGCAAAATAACATGGTAGATAACTACCCAAAATTTCTTCCTTGTATAAACCACTATATTTACCAAAAAGTCGAACTTCAGAGATTCCGCTCAACTCCCAGGATCAAAGTCGGCAATCTCTTTGCCTTTACTAGCACTTATGTGAGGGTTAGCAAATAAATTTTGCTAAGTGAGTTACTAGATTGATAAGGAGTGCAAAACATACAACATGTAAAAGTATTGAAAATGATCATGAGACGACACGTGCAATATCTTTTAATAAAAATGATGTGGGCATAGCCCATCAATTTGCATAGGTTGCGGTACATGACCCGCTAACCCACCATTGCCAACAGCTGTGAATCTATGCCCAGCTGCGCAACTCCAACCGGCCACCTACCCACGAGCTCATGTGGTGTAGGAATTTATATGCACAAACACAGAGTAAGGAGTTTGAAAATAATAATAATGATAACCTGGATATCCAGTGAGGCCAATGATAATTGAGCATAGCTCACAATGGGGTAATTTAGTGTAATCATGTGAAGCATAAGTATTTTATGTATGAAGAAGGAATGATCATCAAGTATAACATGAAAGTCAAAGTATATAACAGGAGGTATCAAGCAAGGTTTTCTGGCCTTAGGCCATGATCAAATAATAAACTACCAATTAGGACAGGATGCCATATAAAATGGTACTCAGTAGATATGCACAATGCCATAATTAAAAGAACATGCAAATATGTATGCAACACACAAATCAATACTAGAACTCGCAGAAATAGGCTAAAAATAGCCTTTAATGCGCAATATCGCCACTAAGCCTCTTTATGCCCTAAACCGATAACCGGTACTTCTTTCAAGTCTAAACCTATCAAACAATGACATTCAAGGTATATATAAGCTTATCACAGCGTACCATAGGCTTTAGGTTTCATTAGAAGTGTTTAAACGTTTCGGTTCAAGTTTTCGGATTTTATCGACACCGTTGCGCCTCTTATTGAGTTATACAGACTTTTAGATGACATCTAATGTTAATTTATGTGTTATATAAGTATAGGCTTTATAGACTAGTATAAACATATATCACCATATTTTAACACCCACACAACAAGAGCTATCCCTTTTATCAATTACTTTCTTGAAATTACATAATTGAAACCAATTCAAGTTTTGATGAGTTTTCATTTGTTTTCTTACATTCATCAATCCAAAGCACCTTAACAATCAATTATTTATCATTAATCATCTTTATATTTCCATATTTTGGTTTACTACAATTCCACCACATTTGCCATTTAATTTCTAAATTACATATATGAAAACCAACCCAATTTTTTCGATGGGTTTCTTTGGTTTACAATTTCAGACACCAACCAATACTGTGCCATTTGCAACTAAGTTTTATAAATACATCATCATTTCACATGGGTATTTCTAGGTTGAAAAAGATGGAGATAAATACACATACGATTAAAATCTCACACACTTACCTTGAGATTAGCTTATGAGTTTGCACCAAAATTCTTGGATTTCTTAACCAATTTGGCACCAAATTTCTCAGCCCTTAAACCTTGTGTGCATGTGTAGAGAGTTTTAGAGAAGAAAAGGAAAGAAGAAGAAAAAAAAGAAAGAAGGGAATTGGGTAGACAACAGGAGCGCCGATTGGGGGGTTCATCACCCTCAATTGGTTTTCAATTTACACCTAACCCCCTTCTAGATCCCTTCCATTCTCAAATTTAACACTAACTTTCTTATCCCTTGCAATTTGAACCCCTCTTATGCATAAATAGCTTGCACAATCAGCTTTAATGACTTATACATAAGATACGAATTGCCAAATTACAAGGCATATAACACAAAGTACAAGCGGTTAAAGCATAGGGTCAAGATTTTAATTTAAATCATAACAAGGCAATGAGATGATATTTGTTTGGCACTTTAATTAATTAGGATTAGTACCTTAAACTTGAGGATGTTACATAAAACGATATTTATAATTTATGTACTTCGAAAACGTCCCATTTAGAGGACGTTTGTTATGATTGTGACTTTGTTTCCGTGACGTCATGCCTCGTTGCCAGGCGGTGTATCAGGGTGTGACAACAGGACCAGTTGGAGCATAGATACATCTTAGAGAATACTCTGCTGGACACTATTTCATTCATGTCAACAATAGTTTATCACGGTGTAATAAACAATTTTGTAGTAGAATTTCTTGCAAGTATTTAAATTTTGGAGTTGAAATTCCTATTGTTGAAAGTTATTAAGTCATAATTATAGACTATTGATTCAAGTGAAACTTGAATAGTAACTTTCAATAGGGATTAGACAAGCTAATAGTCAAATTCAGATAAAAATTGTTGCTATGCTGTTGTGTAATGTTATTGAAATTGTTAAAGTGTTCAAATAAAGTTTCATCAAACTTATTAATTCTTGAAAATTAGTTCAAGAGATTATATGAGTTGGATATTCATCAGTGATTATATTAATGAAACTAATAAAACGCAGAATTAAATGTAAAGGAGTTTCATGGAGCTTAATACACTTATCTTGTCAAAAGCAGTTATAGACTTGACAAGTCAGGATTGTTTAGACAAGAAGTAATCGCATTTTATAAGATTATATGTGAAATGTATACAACTTGTTTGATGGTTAGTCAAGTAATAACTTCTGACTTGTTTAAACAATCGTCAGCAAACTTACCGGAACATCACAATAAAATGTTGTAGATAACCAGGTTCATTATGGATACATATCAAAAATCTTGAACACCAAGTTATTAAATTAAGATATCTTCTTAAGATATATAGAAAAACCTGATACTGCTAGTCCCAAGATTAAACATCAAAACATATCACTAGTAGCAATTAATCTGAGTTGCTAAAGCTCCTAAATTTTAATCTTGGTGTCTTTATGAGTGGTTAACCAATTCCACTGAAGATAATGGATATAAATTTTAAAGGAGATTCAGAATGGATATGAATAATACTCAAGAACTTGTAATAAAGAACTAGTGAAATTTTTCAAAGATAAACTATAATGAAGTTAAGTCAGTTAACTAGAGAAAACTCCCAATAATATCATGTTTAAAATTTTTTTTTTATAGATCATATTACCATTACATTTGATAAAGGAACAGTAGCATTGAATTGATGGAAAATCATGTTGTGTTTATTGAGATAAAAGAGATCAGAATGATATCTATTAATGTTGTTATATTTTGCATATTTTAGCAATTCGAGAATAAATTTGAAGTTATTCTAAAATTATTCCATAGCTGTTTGTTGTTGTGGGGCCAAGACTTAAAACGCTACTGTGGTTTTTGATGATATTCAAGGGTGATGAATATGGCAAAGGTTGAACCAAATCCATTTTTTATTTGTTGCGAACAAATATTGGGTCGACACATCGATTAAGACCACTTTATGGATCATACTCATGACTCATCTCAAAAGGGTAATATTTAGTACCTGAGATTTCTATGTTCTTCAGTGCGGGTACCGCTGTGCACTTTGCCTAACCTAACATCATTCGTAACTAGGTGATCATAACGCTTCGAGGTTGGATGCAGTTGGAGCCGTGCTAGAGGCCTAAATAG